>UELV01180882.1:0-11467 GCA_900490015.1 Megastigmus stigmatizans
GTGTAAAAATGTATACGCCTTTTCTTAAGAAGGTAAACTTTTAAATTATTAAAATAAATTGAATCTAGACAAGGAATTTGTAAAAATGTATCATTTTTACACAACATATGCTATAATAAGTTTTTAATACAATTAGTAAAATATTTAACATGTAAAATTGAATTGACTCTTAAAAAAGATCTGAAATTAAATATTGGGTATTTGAATTTGCAGACGTGAAATTTAATGTGAATATTATCAATACTTATTAATTATATTGCATTACATTATTATCATTACATTATATTATCAAAAGCTATTGTCAAGACTTTCCAAAATCTTATGTTATATTTGTAATCCGATTAAAAATGATAGACTTTATTTACTGGAAACAATACATAAAATATATCCGTAATTTATTACACTTGAAGCAGAACTTGAGTTGTTTTTGTATACTCATAATCTTATATTTTTTTGTTGAATTCTTTTGAAATGAAAAATTAAGAATACAAAAGAAAAGTGTTCAATAAACATTTACTTGTTAACAAGTTAGGAGAAGCCTGTTATGCATTTAAAAATTATTTGAATGTCAATTTTAAGCACAATACCAGACAAAAGTTAAAAAATCTAAATAGCTACACACATGTGTCGCATGCATGTGACAATATAAAATATCTTGCAATTTTCTGTTAAAGCCACTGTTACCTTATACAATTCACCTCGTCAATATTAGTAACATACACGAAAACACGACAAGAAATCAATGGTTTCAAAGCACCGCACTACCCAAGTTTTGCTTTTCGTGCATCCACCGCTAAAACAATCGATCACGCGAAAAGGCCGCGAAAACGTTGAAAGCAATCGTGCATGTAGCAGACGAGCATCGTGTACGTTGAAAGCGTAAAAAAGCAAAGAAGCATTGAAGTAAATCTGCAAACGCACCTTATTACTAGCCCTAGGTATATCACAATCCCCGAGGAGATGTCGTTGGGCCAAATCAGAGGGCCAAGAAGCGGCGAAAATACCTTGGCGCGAAAGCCGGAAGAGGTGACGGAGTATCGAATACAAGAGTCGGTGCGGCTGGCGCGGTTCTATTAACGGTCTCGGAGCGGCTGTCGGAGCCGTGGACGACGACGACGACGAGTCTCGAACTGGCGACGCGCGGAAGACCGATCGCGCCTCCAAGTCTCTTATCGACTCACCTCGCGAGCTACAGTCTATTACAGCCGATACATATATATGTATACACATGCACACACATATACATATACATATGTAGAGATATAGACAGAGATTCGCACGGCTCTGCGTGCAAGTGGCTCTACGCGACTCGCGACCCCGTCGGCTCGTTATAAGACTCTGCTCTCCTACTCCCTCGCGTGCCTTCTGTGTATAGGTACATGTCACCGCTGTTCTGCCGCTCTGTGCGCGCATAGCATGCCGCTGCGCTGAGCCGATGCAGGCGCGAAGAAAAGCAGGAGGAAGGAATTTCCCGTGTCTGCGTCTGTGTGTGTGTGTGCCTGTGTGTGCGTGTGTGCGTGTGTGCGACGTGTGCAGTTTTGTGTAATAGGCTGCACTTCGTGGAAAATGAGAGGATCATCGTTAAGGTGGGGCTGCGGAGGTTTGCCTCTCGGACGCTAAACAGTTACGGGGGGTTATATATTGTTATTTTGAAATAGAACTGCAGCCTGCGTGCGCGTCTGTTGTTGGCAAGGGAAGCGTTAATACTCTAAACAAAAGAGAATAATTGATTAGTTTTTACTCTTGCTTTTCAGCTTCACCCTTCTCATCGGCAAGTACCATTTATACAATGCAAACCAAATTTGCGAATACGATTTTTCACTATCTTAAAGACTTATCGTTGAGAAAAAAGATTAGATATAAAAAAAAAAAAAGATATGTTGAGAAATTTATCATGTTTTGCATGATACCATCTGTTTTTCGATTAAAATCTTTTGCCTTCAAAACGTGTAATAAACAAGATTGAAAAAAAAACAAAAAAGAATATTAAACTGAAATAGTGTACCATTTATTATATTGCATAACGATATATTCAATTTGATTTTTATACAAATGCACAATGCACGTAATCTGTGGTTTGAAAATGTATAATAATTATCTGTGCAATATTATATGCAAAGTACGTGTTCCACTGTAAATTTTCAAATGGAATAATGAAAAGAAAAAAAGTGGCACACAAGTATTGGAATTTTTAAGTGGAGGATCAGATCATGTTGAATCAATATTGTCGACTAGTCAATAAATATAAGTGTTTATAATATTTGGTTCACATATATTTTCATTAATATATTTTATACGAACAAATTTATATTATTTTTGTAAATAAATTTTCTTTAAAACACAATCGTACATGTGCATACAGAATTTAATTAATTAGCAACTGCGTAGAGAGGATTCTTACTTTTACGTAATTATTATTATAGTATTATTAATAGCTTTTCTATAATGTTGTAGATATACTTAATAACAATCACACTTATTTTCATCACGTTCTCTTTGTTGATTATAATTATCAGCGACTTTTGCAGACTGATTAAATTTATTATTTCTAATCCTTGATTGTAAATTAAAAAAAAAAACATTACTAGGTTTTCGCTTAAATAAGATCTTAGTCTTAAAATAGATTTAGTGCTCTTGCGTCCTAAAAAGTGTATCATAAAGCGCTTTTATCATTTAAGATTGCGGTAATGCATAATCTAAGCTTTATTATGATTTCGGTACCGTATCACCTTACATTCATCATCTTACATCGAAACATTCGCTTTACTTATCACTTGTTTGGATAAAGAGCCATATATTCGGTTTAATTTTATGAATTTTGCAAATTTTTCAACGACATTCGATTTTTATCATTTATCTGTATAAATACATTGGATATACGTACAGGCGAGGCTATTTCACACTTAGCAACAGCTTCGGGCGCGGGTATATATATACCCACATCCGAAGCGCATTCCAAATCTATATTTATAATTCGTACCATGCACTCCCTCGATTGCAACGCGTGAATAATTGTCGCGCTTGAGATGCAGAAATATCGCAGCAAAATGATACGCCTGTATAGGTATTAATTATTATGAATGTCTGATTCCGAATTATACGTGGCCTTTTATGTAAATGAGGTTCGGAGCTCTGCGGCCCTCTCTCTGGCGTAAAAGCCTTTTTGAATCATCAAAATTGTTCGAAGGTCAATCGCAGCCAGATTAAAGTATCGTAACAATCATTTGATCCGACAGGATTCCGAAAAAGAATTTTTGTCATCCTTTCGTCGAATTTTTTATGCATCAGGACATACTACCTATATATGATTAATATTATACAGTTTAGTTATAAAAAAACCGCCCGAGCAAACGGTCTACGCTTTGAAATACCTTTTCTAATCGTTTTTATCGCTAAGGTTTCTTTGAACAGTCAATTGCATATTAGTTTTTCTCCAAGCATATGCAGATTTTTAAGCGCCTTTCTATAATGACTAATTGCCACGTATCGCTGAACTGTCTTGCTGTTCTGTACACATCAATGTGTTTTTTTATGCGTCGCGCTTTTTAGTGTGTGCTGATATTTACATTAACATGAAATATTGTTGGGAGCTTTCTCGCTTAATAATCTGCGCTTTATTTACATAAATATACATCGAGTTTTATTATCAAAGGAAAAGGCTGTGTCATAAATACTTATACATCGGGTAGAGCACGTGTCGATATTCTTTGTCGATCGCGTCGCCGTAAAACTCGTTGTGTTTGTTTTGTCTTATGTGAAGCGTGCGGCTCGTTGTCAGACGAGCAGACGATTTGCATCTTGTTCCACTTGCTGACCTACATGACTCGCTCTTATACGTAACAATGCATTTAAGCATTACGTCTTAAAACGCGCTACGTCTCTTTCATTGAGGGAAAACTTTACCGACGCGACGAAATATTTTACGAGGACGGCAGACTTTAGCTTGCCGGATGAAACTGAAAACTGAGCTTCGCGCTATTCTCGCGCCTAAACACTGCTATACTTTTTCAGAAATAATGGAGATGCGGTGCCGAATTTCTCGTAAGCACAACGTCTTTTTACCAATCAATCACAATCTGTCACATTATGCTAAACCGATTTTATTCTTGAGGCAATAAGATTCAGATTATTATCGAGTCCTCTCGATCAATCATCTTGATAGTGTATTGACTTGTAAAAAAACGCAAAGATATTCTCATTGGTGTCAATGGTCAACTTTTGCACAAATAATGACTTACTCTCACATTTTTTAGAAAGTTGGTAAAAACGTACTTACCGTATAAATGAAAAAGAGAAGCCAGCTACAACGCGTTTAAATTATATACACAAGCGGGCGTCCGCGTAGTTTCAGTAGAATTAGCCGAGCATAGTAAGACAGTCCGCGCCTGCACGACTCGATCGATACTTTTTGAGCGCGTCTCAGGCCAAATTTCCCCGGAGAGCTGAGGAAATTCAATTTTTTAAAAATTCGCGCTCCAACAGCAGCAGCGCGACACAACAGAAGCAATTTTCCCTGTCAGTCCATAAATCCGTCCGTACATGTATAGTATATATTTGCTGCAGTAATGGATCCTCTTCCCAAGGTTACTTATACACCTCGACTCTGCACTCCCATGCATCTGCGGCGTGTACCTATACATGTAAAATAAACCAAGATGGCACGCGAGAAAGTCCCACGCGAACCTCTAGAGTTAATTAATTGATTGCACACGCCAATTCGTATTATGCGCTATCGTAAAAAGTTCATCGCGCAAAATCGCCGGACTATTGCGGAATACGTTGTGAGTCGCCGCTGCTGTGCTGACGTAGTTTTTGCGATCAGTTTCATAAACGAATAGACGCCGATAAAAGCCCTATAAGTCAAGCAGTACATGCGGAACTTTAATGGCCACCGACGTGATCATAGCTACGCTACCTATGCTACACGCGTGCTTCTAATATTTATATATATTAATCTAATATTCATGCGAGCACAGAAAGTTTCTATCTCTCTCTCTCTCTCTCTCTCTCTCTCTCTCTCTCTCTCTCTCTCTCTCTCTCTCTCTATCTCTCTTACTCTTTCATTTTCTCACTGAACTAATATACTCGTCCGCCTTCACACTCTTCCACTTCGCTATAGATATTGCACTTTGCTTAGCCGCTTGTTTGTTATTTACTTTCGAATATATTAATTTTAGAAAATAAACAGTTCGCCTCAAGGTAATGCTCTTTGAAAGCGATAGACGCGGATAAAATAACTTATTATACGCTTTTTATCAGCGGGAGATATTTTTCGAAACTTTTTTAAGTCTTTTCTGTATTTCCTGGAATTATAAAGATGCATTTCTATTTTCAAACGAGCACAGTAGCCAGTAGAGTTTGTTAAGCACTTGTGGATGTAAAAGGACTAAAAATAAAAAGAAATATTGAAATTGTAATAGAACTCGCTGTTATTCTCTTATGTAAGTGACAAGAATCATATGGCGTGTCGCTGAGTACTTCATCTTTTGCTTAACGGTAGAAAGACATTATCGCCTAAACTCATTCATTTGAACTTTGTATAGATACTGGTAATTTTTTTAAAAACTCGAATTATTTTTATTCAGTTTTATTCATTATCATAAACAAATTTAATGTTTACAATCAATTATTAATCTTTATTAAAAGAAATTATTATCTGGAAAAATTTATTGCACTCGCACTTATTGTTAAAAAAACACGTACGCGAGCTATTATTATCTGGTATAAGCTTGAAAGTTACAAATAAAAGCTGCCATGCCCAATGCGATCCGCATGTGTAAAAATAAACTTACACCCCTTAATCGCAGACTGCTCTACATTCCCTGCAATTATTCTAGTGTTTTTTTTGCACAAAATAAGGGATGAATTATGCATCACATGTAAATTTTTTTCACCTGAGCATTTTCTCGGAAAGTGGGAGCGCACAATCGATTTTCGTATTTTACGAGGCTAACTATAGCATTTGATTCAGTTCCGCCTACTTAATTGCTGATTAAACTGATATTGCAAATGGCGTTGATGAGTTTTAGTCATCTAAGATTCATTGTAGTTTTCTACATGGGAAAAACGACTCTTAAATTGAAAAAGAATTTATCGCTCGATATTATTTCAACCGAAACTTTAGAGGAAGTTATTGATCTTCTCGAACTAACAAAATATATACTCATATTGTCCTGTGGAGGAGTACTGTATTAGATTCAGTCTCTTAAGATCTCCACTTGATGAGTGTCATCGGAGAATAAATCTCCGAGAAGACGCCGGAAATTTCCGGGAATACAATTTAAAGAAAAAGGTTATATATAAATATTGAATAAATTTTTTTTTAAAAGTATATATAAAGATTGCGTTTTGCCCTGGATTGCCTGCTGGACTCATCCTTTCAGCTCTCACTTCTGCCAGAACTTTTCTTTTAGAAGTGAGTGCGGGGGCCACTTGTCTTTTTGTAGAAAATTTTATAATATAATTCATACAATGTTCACATTTTGCAAGCTTCATGGCAGACAATTTTTGTCTCCACAAGCATATTTATCATTTCCAGGTTATATATAGACAGCACCCATACGACATAAGATTGTGCGTCTAAGATAGGGTTGCCTGTCATCTTACTAATGAGTCCAGCAGGCAGTCCGGGGCGAAACGCAATCTTTATATATACTTAAAATAAAAAAATTATTTAATATTCATACATATTAATCTATTTCTTTAAATTTTATTCCTTGAAATTTCCGGCGTCTTCTCGGAGATTTATTCTCCGATGACCCTCATCAAGTCCGTGGGACAATGTGAGTATAAATTTTGTTAGCTCGAGAAAATCAACAACTTCCTCTAAAGTTCAAGTTAAAAACCACTCTTGGAAATCTAATTATAATATTTTATTTTCTGTGTGTATTCCTGTGTTTCTAGTATTGCATTTATCATTTTATTTGATAGAATTAAAAATAAGAAAATTAGAAGAAAGAACGTGAGAAAAGTTTCTCAACTAATCTTCGATCTTTATTTCAAAAACTAAAGTTAAATAAATTTTAGCGCAACAGCCGCAAAAACAAAGTTACGAAGTAGATTAAAGAACATTGTTTCAGTTCGAAACTGATAAAAGCAGGAGAAAAACGAATGCGTGGAACGACATCATTTGGCGAACTCAGCTGTAACGATACGCAAGTTAATTGAGTACTCGACGATCGTTTGCACGTGTACCAACTCCCATTGCCGCTAAAGAGCGATTAAATCACTCTCGTTTGATCCAATTAACAAATCTTCCAGCGAGCCACTCGTCAACAAAAAGCCAATAAAATTGTTCAACGTGAGAAAAGAGCTATAAAGGATTTCGACCTCGATGAACGAGCCTCGGTAGCTGTCCGCGACTCGTTAGGAAGCGTAATTATCACGCGTCGCGATCCCGATTAGATTTCACGCATACAAATTGACGTATGACCTTTTTTTTGTTTTCATAATCAAGAAAGTTTATCGCTGCACTCGGATTTAATTGCTCATCTCATGTGCTCGATTATTGTGCCTATGGCGAGTAAATTCCAAAGTGTCAGAATTTGCTTATCGACAATTGCTGAATCGGTAAGGTTGCCACGGCAATAGTAAGTACTGTTGAAATATCGTTGGAATTTTAATGCGAGAGCTAGTACTTTGAACTGTTTACTTTCGTTTATTCAAGCCGCATTAATGTCCAAGGGAATAAATCTTAATGGTACTTTTCAATTAAGTAGGTTCTTTTTTTTTCAACCGAGTGATTAAAGGCAGTTTTGAAAATCCTATTTCATCATAGTTTTGCTATTTGGCTCATGGGTACAGTTGCCAATCTGCTTATCTTTGAGAATTCAATATTTCATATTGTATTGAAAACTTCTACATCGCACATTTATCAGATGATTTTGCTCAGAAGCTATTACAAATTCAGGTATAGAAACGAGGGATAATTGTCCTTTTGTAATTAAGCCCATAAGCGATAAACAGGGATTAAAAGGCTGCAGATGAGGTACATTATATCAATTACCGTCATTCGGAACAAGAGGAGCATATAAGCCAGCAGCCACGCGACTCTTCTTGCCCTGAACTTTCCTTTAGAAGCATGCGTCGTTGGTAGTAGGAGAGCCTGGGAAAAACGAGACGCCTGCCTGTACGACAAGCCAAGGTCAATTTTATAAGTAATGAGCGGCTTCTTAATGGTTGATTAATTGGCAAGATGTGGGAAAAGCCTTTTCACGGGATCCGCGCAGCTAAAAGTCTTGGAATAAAAGCTTCTGCAGATTGACCATTTGGATGAGTCGATATAGATGCGTTGCTAAACCGTTGCCCGCTGTTTGTCAAATAGACTCTATACTAAATCCGATCAAGTGGCATCACGACTGAATTGATAATATTTGCTGAAAAATTATACTTGTGCATAGTTGTATATCGACATATAATTGGATGCACGAGTGGTTAAATTGGATGAAAATCGTAAATCCATCATCTCGGTATACGCGGAGTGGCATATATTTAATAAAACGTAACGAGCTCGCGAGCAAGAAAAATTTCATAAGCATTGAACTTGAACGTCGTAAAACCGTCGTAAAAAAGTCGTTCACGAATATATAACGATATCCGAGCAGGAATGAAAAACCTCCGGAGGTGCATTATGATGGAGCGCGCGAAACTGTCTCACCCAGCGCGACTCTTTCTACTTGCGCAATCGCCAGGCACTGCATACGTGTACGTGCATACACACGTTACACTCGCGCGAGCCGCACACTCGCTTCTAGGTGTATATAAGTAAGCGCGATGTAATCCCATGATTGCGCGCGGGGGGAAAAAGGTCGCGCACTTGGAGAAGATCGAGGTACGTCTGTCGCGGGCTGCACTTATATTGCAGTCGTCGCTTGACATTGGCCCGCTTTTTGACCTGCCTGCAGCCTGACGCCGATTAAAGATCGAACTTTTACGGTCGTGCATTAGCTCGTTGCGAAAAGCCTTAATTAACGTGCACCTGTGTTATTAAACTTGCAATTCTCTCGGACTGTTTCTTTATTATTTTTTTTTTTTTTTTTTTCGTACCGCTGTAGATCGTCTAACGATCCGTGGCTCTCACATACAGATGGCCTTTCTGTTGCACGGAGGAGGATTTCGATTAATTTAGTTTGTAATTTAATGGCCTGCGTCGGAATTCAGTCAGTAGAATATATACACAGCTGGTACACATATGTGGAGTATATGTATACCATGTTTACTGTTAATTATTTCTAGCGACGCCGGCCGCCGTGCGTTTTGATTTATTTGTATACCGATCCGATTTTGCATAATTATGCGATTTGGTAAGAGTTCGAAGAGCGCGTGATCTTATATTATGACTTAATATTATGCGTATTAAATTGTTTAGGTCAATCGGACTGACATTTTGCGAAACCTATACATACGCCAAGCGCGTAATGGAGCACATAGTGAATAATCGATACTATTACAGCCGCTAATTAGTGTACATACATCAGGGCAGGTGGGACGTTTTTGAAATTACGAGTTTCGAGACAGCTGGACGAAAAGCCGTAAATCGAGTTAACGATCTCGCCGCGGATAATGGAAAATGTGATTATGCATTTACGCCGCTGCTGATGGGAGAGTGCGTTACCTTTATGTTCTCCCCTTGTTCCTTAGATGAAAACGGAAATCGTAACTCGCATAAATGAGATTTCGCGAATAAAAATTTATCGTCAAAGATATGTATATATATATATATATATCAATTTAAATAGTAATAAGCCACTGACCCGTGATAAACTGTCTTTTTATTGGTTCATATACAACTTTAGCGAGTGAATTTATTATCTTTCAAATTTTTTCAGCAGAATTAATTAACTTCTACTATAGATTATGTTGAATTGCTCAAGAACTTTCGATTTTAAGTACAGTGGCTAATTGTTAGTCAGCGCGCAGCTATTATACTTTATTGAGTTAAATGGAAAAATATTAATTTGGAATGTAGCAAAACTCTGCGCGGGTAAGAACTTATTTTCTGGCGTCTCGCAATTAAATAATCATAATATTTTAACCTTTACTGTGTATATGTAGTCATAAATCAACATAAATTATTAACCGTTCCATAATTCAAACAGATAAATTGTCAGGTTGTATCAAGACCATCCGAAAATAAACGAAATAGCTAGTAAACCGCCGACTAAACTATTCGCTGCGTCTGCAAAAATAAATCCGCGTTTCAAGGTCGTAGAAAAGTGAGTTCGCCTCGCTTCCCGGTCGAAAACTTTGAATCGACGAACGAGAGTGTGTGTGTGTGTGTGATATTGAAAAAGAGAAAGAGTAAAGGTAGCGACGAAGGCTTCGCGAAGCCCCGACGCTGCAGCCGCGGTCTCGCGTACGACGGCGAAATTAAGCTAATTATACATTGACGTTTTCACGTAAGTGTATCGAGCTGTCTGACAGTATCTGAGGGCATCACCTCGTCTACGTATATATATATATATATGCCCGAGCCTACGTTCGGATTGTTTTCTTGGCAATTAGTCGCTAACTCGAGAGGAGAGAGATTGAAAAACCACTTGATACACTATTTAAATTAGTATTTTCCGTCTTTAAAATACTGTCACTTTTGTTTTGTATATTGGTTTCAGTGTTAGAAGAACTAGAAGCGTCATCTGGTTTATTTGTTTTAATTTGTATACCAAGACTTTTCCTTCTTTCTGCTTTACTAAGACGTGGTTTGACTGTGGATGAAACTTTTTGAGCCTTTCTTGGTGGTTCGATTGCTTCGCTACTCTCTAGTTCAACAGTTTCGACTTCAACAGCTTTTCCTACTATTTTCCTCTTAATGATTGAAATCAAATCCTCTTAATGAATTAAATCATTGAAATTTACAGTTGAAATTGAAAAGTCGAATAGTTTGAGTTTTTTGGATGTGGAATGTATTAAGATAAATAATAGGATTGTAACAAATTGGTATAGAAAACCGACTGCATCGGGAAGGTATATAAATTTTCTCTCACATCATCCAATTTCACAAAAAATTGCAATTGTTTATAATTTGGTTGATAAATGTTATGTTCTCTCTGCCAAATGCTTTCACAAAGATAATATTGGCATTATTAAGAATTTTCTTTTAGCAAATAGCATTTGCACATTTTTCGCTTGCATTATACATCTATTTGAGATGAAAAGAGAATTTAAATATATAACTATGATTTTTATTGACATTCTAATTTCGCGCCAAATAAAACCATGGCATGGTCACCGAAACCTATATATCCTCAACTTTATGTGATTCTTGGAGTACTATTGCAAAGTTGAACAATTCAACTTCCAACATGTCGTTTTTCATCAAGTTTAAAGGAATTTGTAAAAAGTAATGATACTACTTCAGGTGAAAAACTACGAACTCGCCATAAGAGCTGTGTTAAATACGTGATTTTCAAGTAACTTTTTCTCAAATTTTTGGTCGGTAATGTGATCTGAAATTTTCCGATCAGGTGTA
>UELV01180882.1:14443-25857 GCA_900490015.1 Megastigmus stigmatizans
GGGGGGGGGGGGGGGGCGAGGGATGAAGTATAGCAGTGGGAGCAGAGAAAGGGGGCGAAAACATATATATCCCCGATAAGCGATAACTGGGTCGGAGATAATGGCACAGTATATACACAACAGCAGCAGCAGAAGCAGCAGCAGTAGGAGCGGATGTACAATCGGATATAGACGGCCGCTAATAGAATCGCCTACCTATATACACATTATTGCAGTCCTCGTACGCGCAGCACCAGCTTTTACGAATAATACAATACGGGTCGCGCAACACCGATACACTCTGGATTTTCCACGTTTTGGGTGCGTTGTATACAAGGATCGATTCAGCTGCTAATGTACGCGCATCGACAGCTAAGGCGGCTCTTTGAAGATGGCGAAAGGTGCGGCTGCTGCTGCTAATTGCTTTAGCGCCTCGGTTGCCTTTGTATCTCGCAGCTGAGACATGGCGACGTTGCTACGGCTACGAGTGGGCTTGGAAAATCAACGAAAGAAAGAATGGGTGTCTGAATAATACTAACTATTGTCGAGCGATCGGTAATCAATATACCGCATGGCTTATATATATTAATCTGATTTCGCGAGCAACAGGTTGGCCCGTGCCAACACTTCCGAATGCCATTACGTATATATCGCTTAACCTTCGCTGCGATATGCACTGTCTGTAGTCTGTGTGTACATTGTACTGTACTCTTATGTGTGCAGTGAGAAGTTATTTTTGCGCGCCGCTCTCGCGGAAATTCGGGATCAAAACAGACGTGGCAGTGGAATATTTCATATATGAGCATTGATGTGTGCACGCGTAATACACGAGCGGTTCGTATTCAGCCGCTACGAAGATTTGCATTTTCTAAGCTGGAACTTCATCGAAATGCGGACTTTATGGATTTCTTCAATATTAATTACCTTTAAATGATGTGTCATTTAAAGGTAAATTTTGAATTCTGAAACATTATCTCTCGTTCCTGTTGTATCGTCTAAGCTCTTTCTTTTTAGTTACTTGTTCCATCATACAAAGGAACATATAATATCATAACGATGGAAATTCCCGAGTAAATAATACATTGTACATTCATTGAAAGTAAATTATATCGAGAAAGCTGATTATCAGGTTAACTGTGTAGCCATTGTCAGAGAGATACTCGAGGGATGGAGACGTCACGATGAAAAGTGAAAATACGGGATGGAAGAACGATTGAAATCGATTAAGTCTTCGACACACTCAGCTTGCGTTCTATCTCGCGTCTGTAACATGGGAAAGAATGCGAGCGCGAGGGATATCGTTTGCTCCCTCCTCGAGATATCCGGACAGTAGCCCTCGCCGGCGAATCTGAGTCACGCGAGCGCTTTTAGTGCATATGGGCAATTCCGCATTGAATCGTCCGGAAAGAGTTTTTCGGGATCGTCGGTTATATTTCAAAACGATATCATTTTTTATCGTATACACGCGTAAGCTGATTTCCTACAATGTAATAAAACTTAAAAATCTTTTCGACGTAATAATTTATCGAGTAAACGTTGCATCTTTGAAAAAGAGCTCATGCAACAAAAAAATCTGCAATTTCAAAGCGTTGCCGTTTTCCAAAACAAGATATATTATTTTCTTTTGGTACATAAAATAGAAAATAATCTTGGAGTTCTCTACTGTTTTAAAATAACAGTTCCTTACACAAGAGGAAGTTTATTCTTTACTATTTCAAAGTATAAACTTCCTTACAATTTTTAAAAGACTACTTGAAGTATTATAAAAAGGTTGTTTAGCTAAACGGTATCAAGGTAATAATTCATTTTCTGCCATTTTTACAATGTAAACCGACACAGAGCAAGCAATCTGATTAAATTCTCTTTCGCATCCGAACTTTGTACAGAATTCTCCATGCACACACACACACATAGACACAGAGACACGTGACATAGAAACTATTCGAGAATGGAACGTGGACTGGCTGCAAATAAGGAAAATTTCACCCCTCCTTGGCCCTCTGTCCTGCTATCCCAGAGAGTGATGTGCTACGTAAACAGGCCAAAGTCTGTCTCTCTCTCTCCCGCTTTCTCTCCGTCTTTCCCTCTCTCACGTTATCCGTCCATCCGTATGGTTCACCCCGGTCGCACATGTGTGTGTACGCAGTGTTGCCCCCAAGGGTGCGCATATGCAAGTAGACCATCGTGGCTTATACCACATCTCGCCTAGCGGCCTACACATTTACATGAGAGAGAATAAGGTAGCCGAGAGAGAGAGAGAGAGAGCTGCGAGTTGAAGATGCGAGCTTCTTAGCGAGGATGCGAGAGAGCGTAAAGATACACACACGTGCAGGCACAGGGATCTGCGAGAATTTCGGGCCTTTGCGCGCGCTTGTAGACTTCGCATGGGGGGTTGAGAAGGAGAGCTGTTTTGCAATGTATGAGTTTACCCTGACGGCGCGTGCAAATATATTGCGATGAAGATTTTTTGTGTTTTTTTCTTTTTCTTTTCAAGATTGAACTGCTGTGCAAGACTGTCGGGCAATCGGTGCTTATAAATAATCGTTTAGCCCAAGCGAGAATATGTTTTACAGGTAAAGTGCGGAAAATGGTTCATTGCAAGCTTTATATATTATGTTTTGCTTTGTGAGCGCATTAAAGTTATCAGTTATCTTTTATTTATTTCGACGCAATTTTCTTCTCAGCTCGTATCTCGTATACGAATTACGCGTTATTCGTCCCCAGTAATTCATTTTGAAGGCTCGCTGTCTGTGGCCAATTAATTTAAATTTCTAATTAGGCCATTCTTCCGGTAGGAGGGTGGGGGGGGGGGGGGGGGGGGGGGGGGGGCGGTTATCGGCCACCACCGCGTATGAGCATAAAAGCACTTGTGGAACTGGATTCGGTGTGAAGAGGAGGAGCATCATTAAAAATGGAGCTCGAACTTTAGTGTAACGAACTTTTTAGTGTAGCTGCCAGCGGGATTCTAGGACGTTTTTCGCCATTGCCAAACACTAAAAAGTACTTTGTAGTTTTACCGTACTTTGTATAAAGTGTAGATAAATTTCAATAAAAAATAAACTACGAATTGCAGTTGATACTTTTCTTGGATATCTGATTATAACTTTTCAACGAAGGAATATATTGAACTTTCCTAGCAGTACAGGTACAAATTCAAAATAAATTTTTGTATTATTACGATCTGTATAATGTACAAAATGTTAGCAATCTGTTTCTCGAACTATTTCATTTTAGCAGCACTTTCAATCTTATTTAAACTTCGATCAAATATCATTTTAAAAAATCAATAATGGTCACTGGAAAAAAAAAATAAGCGTAAGATGTAGTTTATATAATAAGTGAAGCTGAACGATTTAGAATACCGATGAATCAGTTGACCCAGCGCATAGTAGCCCAGCTGCAATTGGGGCATTAGCTATAAATAGATTATGACTTGGTATGTTCTATTTTTCATCCGAGTATTTTGACAGATGACTGACGATATAAGAGATCTTTGAGTTCAAGTTTAATACCCTATTTCGTTCCAAAGTAAATTTTAAAATAAATAAATAAAACATACATTATGCGTCTCTAACGTAATATTTTGGTGTTGACATGAAACCGAGCTTCAATTAAATTAAATGTGCTTCCTAGTGAAAATTCGTAATTGTATAATCCAAATTTTATCTCATTTTAATTCAATTTACATAATACAATAACGATAACGCCATTCTTTTGTTTCGAAAGTTTGAAAGAAAAAAATGAAGTTAAAAAATTGCGATTTCGCACAGTAAGCAAACAAAGAAATGTGAATAGTTTCATTCCGAGCAAAGCATTTTTACATGATCATAATATGGTGTTATTAAAAAAAAAAAGGGAAAACTGGGGTTTAAACCCGAATACTACAAAAAGCTACATTATTTTGTCTTTAAAATCCATGTTCTTAACATAAATTCAAACATTACAGCCATTTTTAAATTAATCAACCACAATGCAGTTCCAGAATATCGCATCAACAACTCAAGAGCTCGTCTTCCCGCAATAATCTCATTACCAACGCAACCCCCCCCCCCTTCCTCTCCTCGACAAACAGCGACAAAAAGTGCCAAATTATTAATTCCACTTCAATAAACAATCCCACCGAGTTCCGCAAAAGCAGCAGCAGCCCGAGTCAATCCATTCAACCTCCGCAAGCTTAAAATACGAAAGAGATGTATATACGTAGCAGCAAGAATCGATATAGCATCTTTCTAGGTATTACATGCACACACGTTTACGCAGCACAGGCTCGAGAGACCGGAATAACAGGGCGCCTGACAGGAGAGGCAACCGCAACTGTCAGCGCTGCGCGACACTGCATCACTGCGCGCCTCTCTCTCTCTCTCTCTCTTTCCCATTATTCCCTCCTATGTACATAGACACACATCTACATGTACAGGTGCAGCGTATTGTTGAAGGGCTCGAAAGCTTGTGTATATATCGGTGTGCACTGGAATCCCGTAGCCTATGCGAATTTCAGCTATGGTCGCTCGAGAATTCCAGATGTATATATGATATATGTTGTCTATACGGTAGGGATATCTGTATTGTTTTGCGAGCCTATTATTTTTTTTTATTCTATACCAAGTGGTATCAGTTTTTTCCTGTTTTTGGCACGGACCAACTGACGCGACGGATTATTATTGAAAATGTTTTGTCGCTTTTTACGGGGAGGCGGAAGATAGCGAGCGAGAGGGTTTTGTTGTATTGTTTTTTTCATAGCGTGGATTTCGTTTGGAGGACCGTTGAAGCGGAAGAGGATGAGGCTGGGTTGGGTTTCATTGAATACAGTGGAAGGATCAAGTTGCTGCGCGCGATTGTTATAAGGGTAAATTGTAGCGCTTATTGTTCTGTCAGTCTGACTATTTATATATAAAGTACGGATATGAAAAATTGTTGAATACGTTGACTATTAATATTTCTTTTTTATAATTATTGTACACTAATTGTCCAATTATATCGATATTGGTTGAAATAATTAATAAAAGCGTAAAATTAATAGAAGAAAAAATTTCGCTCGCACCCGCAACATTAAATATTTTCAACTGTAACAATAATAATCTTTCATATGTTGAATGTTATTACCTATACTAATATAACTAGAGCAATCGAGCCAGATCACCCGATTTCATATATTTTCTTATTTATCACTGCCCTGGCATAGAGAGCGAGAGCCCGGAAAATTCGCAACCACATGGCCGCGGCCGCGCTGCGAAACGTTAGGCGAGTGTCTATTAGTGAAATTGGCCTCTGCCGAGTGGTACAATGCGTCTGTACCCAAAGGCGAGCTTTGATGTTCCGCTTCTGTTTCGCGCGTAATAAGCTCTTATGCCAAGTGAAATTATTTGATTATGGCGGCCGCTGCGAACCACGAAGCATTAGTTTCGTTTAATTACATTTTCAAAATTCGCTTTTTCGATTCGCGTACGACACGCGTAGGAAGAGAAATGTTTGTTTAGATGAGAATTGCGTGACGCGCGTGTCGTAAGGTGAATTCGGAGAATTCATTATTTGCCGATGTGTTCCTTTCGTTTTGGTTCATCAGTAAGAATGACCTGATTCTGTATTATTTAATAGTGGGAACACGACTAACGAGGGAACGTTATTAATGTGCGCCGGACTATTTAGTCGAAAATGCTTTTAATATCTTTTGCAGATAGGTTTTTTGTGAATAAAAGCATTTAACGATGAAATTGTTATTCTGCATTCGAACCGTTTATATGTGAGTCTATCTGTGATATACTAAACTAACAGTAAAATGTTACTGTTCATAAAAAGTAAATTGTTCTTTTTAATGACGGTGTAATAGTGAATATACTCGAATTATTTTAAAAAATTATTTTTTTTTATTTAATATTTAATAAAATATAATAAAATAAAAATAATTTTATTATTTACAATTTTTAATTTATTTGATCACATTAAACATAGTTTACACGACGAATTTCCAGTCATAGAAATTCGTAGAAATTTTGATTCATGTATTTTCATTAAAAAGTATCGCATCACAAATAATTCCCATCTAGGCCTGAAAGCTTCCCGGCCCATCAACTGAATTTCATTTGTCAGCGGCACCTACAAGCACTATATACACGAAAAAAGGAAGCTTTTTCAAAAAAAAATCGCATCATATAATCACCCTTCACCATATCGCGCATTTCACGCAAAAATCTCCAATCAACTCTGCGTTACAGTAATAAACAGTGAGAAACAAAAAGTACCGCTAGTAAAACAACACGGTCAACGTTTGGCCGAATAATACGTATATCGACAGGGTGAAGGTTTTTTCGCCATATATATCCAACAGTCTCGGTCAAGTGTCTGACAACCGCGTCGGTGCGGTTATATTGTGTTCTTGGTAACAATGGCAACTGTGCACTTACCGAACTTGCGACTCTACGCGGCTTTACAAAAACCTGGGAAACGGAAAGAGCGAATTTTCGGCGTTCTTGAAAATTTTCATGCACTTCGTGAAAGGCGGCGAGTGGCATTTATATATGTGCAGCGTTTTCAATTTGTCCCAAGCGCGCGAGATTTGATTTCTCTTTCGGATGCCATGACGCACTGGATGAATGTCGCGCGAATATTGTTAGTTTCTCGAGAAATATCGTCTATTTGCTGAGGAAAATTGGGGATTTATATGAGTATGTAGCTGAACGAGCTTTGCCAGTATTGCGAACAGAAATTACATTATAAAAATTCTATTCTTTATATTACTAATTGGTAATATAATAAGTACATTGTTATTTATTGAATAGAACTTGATGGTATTTTCTTTAATTTTTTCTTGATATTAAATTCAATATTCATATTTAAAATTATCAAAGTTATGACAGCTGGCGTCACTGCGCTTTAATGTTAACAGGATCATTTCGAAATCTGGTAACTTTGACACAGTTGTTATTTTAATACATAATAACAAGATTAAAGTTAAAATTAAGTGCGACCATTCAAAGCTCACTTATATATACATCTACACGGAAAAATCGTCATATCCGAAAAACTCATTACTCGCACAAATCGAATAATACGCTATCCCAAATTACGCAATATAAACTAATAATCAGAGAGTCTCAAAATCATTGATTAAAAAAACTAGTCTTTCTCGCGCTGTGCATTCCCCTCCTACACACTAAGTATTCCCCCGATCGCAGAAACGCGTCCGCAGCTCCCCAACCATTTGATTTTCTACTCGCCATATCCGCCACACGTGCACTGCACTGGACCACTCTCGCATTCACATCCCATAGTACTTGGAGTTGGGATCTGCTCGGGTGCACTCAGGGACCACTGTAGACAGGGGTATTTAAGGGGCGCTTGTTACGGCTCAATGGCCGAATGCTACCGTGTCTCCGGATTAATATCCCCAGGCCAGCCCAGCAACCTCTCTGGGTTACCGCTGCACAAGCATAATGCGAGCGCGCCGAGTTGCCGTTGCTGTCTGAAAAATTTATCGTGTGTGTGCGGCCTCTGTGGCTTATCCTTTCGCCCCGGATTTAAACGTAACGAAATTTACAAGTTATCCGCGATTGGCGCTGGCTGCGGTCCAGCTAATGAGGAATTCATCGCGTGTATATACGAGTATATATGTAAGGATTCGGTTGTAAGGGTAAGGGTACGGCGCTATGCGAAGGGGTATAAACTGATTTTGTGCCGGATCGAAGATTATTGCGAACGCGGCCGAGGCGAGTAATGCGATTGTAACGTGATTGTTTTACATTTGCTTGCGTACGCTTTCTTTTTCTTTTATTTTCTACAAAGCAATGTTGACGGTGGTATCGTCACCGTATTAATTGATTACATAAATTGGAAAATATAAATTTAATTTCACAGATTACTGCAGATTAACACTTTACTCACGGATTGTTATATTTAATTAGCTATAATGTTTATCAGCATGAATGATAATGCATTGTGAAATTAATAATCAATGTGAGTTACGTGAATATAATTTTATTTTAATTATATGAAACGAAATGCTAGTTTAAACTTTATAACGATATGTTCTTTTATTTTTATTATATGTCTAAAGTAAACAGTGTTGTTTAAAGTAATGTTTTTTTTACTTTGATAATAAATAAACAGGTGCATTCTTACTTTACATCAGGTTACGTACCGTATTTGTAAGAAGTTCAGATATATATTAATATTTGATGTTCAGTTACAAAACAAAATCAAGTTAAGTTTATAACAAGCACCGTTTTTCTTATTTTCAGTCAATATTTTAGTAAATAATAAATAATAAGCCTTTCAATATTAAAAACCCTAGTAAAAATAAATGACGCAATCTCTGTATCGTACATTTCCTTAAAACTTAAAAATATGCGGGGTGTACTTCAAAATTCGAAATCACGGCATTTTGTGTAAAAGGTAACGATGTACACAGGCATCAAAGAGTGAACATCAAACGAACAGTCGTAAACTGTGTTATATCTACAAAAAGTTAGCGCGTACACACCTAGAGTAAAGAAAGAGAATTAGGTTGTGAAGCGTGAAAAATTGCAGACGTCCGTATTATTCTTTCTATAGACTACGTAAATTCTACGAAATATCTGGTTGCGTGCGTTCTACATTTTTCTCTATGGTTACTAGCCTAAATTGACTGTTAAAAGTAACAAATATGTATGAAAAAGCTACATCAAAGACTGATTTCGATAAAGACTCTTAATTCTTGAGAATATTAGCTTGATAATAAAAATCTTTGTACATTGAGTTGGTTACTGTCATATATAAACAAATACATAGTTTGACCATGTGTTTTAGTGCGTTATAAGTTATAACCTGCCGCCGAAACCACTGCCACTGAATAATTTTATCTGAACCTCAAAATTTGATTAGAATTGTGGCCGTCGCCGTATAGGGATTAATTAATCCTATTGATTCGAGCTAAATTTAAATTTCCTCAACCACTAGCCTGTAAAACATAAATGTTATAGCAATATACATAATTACTTTAAAAGTCTACTTTATTCTCGCACGACTCACTTTAATACTGATCGATAAGACGAGTAAAAAGAATCTATTCTATTAATCACACTCGATTCATTCCCCGCAAAGTGGAAAAGCATATTTAATAATATACAATAATTTATAACAAAACTGTAAAAAATATTAAATAAATAATTAATAAGAAAAAAATGCGGCTAGATTGCATCGGGTCAATAAAAGATGATTTTACGCACTAATAAAGCGAAATATATACGTAACTTTCCGGTACATAAAAAAATCTCCTCCTCACACAACTTCCACTCCACCCTCTTTAATTCCTTATCCAATAAGAGGAGCTGCAGAGGGCTCAAGCCGTTCCGCTCGCTATATAGCCTCCAACAATTTGTCGTAAACGCAACAATCCGCGAGATCTCTCTCGAATCGACTAAGAATTAAAGTACAACGGGGCTTACGACTCGGAGATATAATAAAAAGTCGGGGCCGCGCGCGATGTGTTTCTCCGCCACGCAGCCCCGAAATATCCTCGACAGCTCGAACTATCTTACACGCGCGTCGCGGTATAGTACTGTATTAACTTTCGAGCCCGAGGCCGCTGGAATAATGGCTTTTGGTCAAGTACTGCCAGGGGCTTGGTTCGCACGCGTGCGCGCGCTCGCATAGTCCCACATCAATTATTCCGCGATGCGCGATGCTGATGGGCGCCGCGGCATTTTACGAGCTGTCGTTCCTGTCCCTCCGCTGCTGCTGCTGCGGCTTCATCTCGCCTCCTGCGGACCGCGGCTATATTTCCGCGTTATACTGCGAAACTTTATAAACTGTGCGAGGCTCTGGCCTCTGCTTAATTGCGCGATTAATTGCGTCGAGGCTTCGGGACGTCTCCATCTCTCTATGTCTCTCTCTCTCTCTCTCTCTTGGCTGTTTATTGAGGGACGTTTATTAAGTTTTGATACGAGCGCCGAGCGTTATGGGGATAAGTGATAACAAAGAGAAGATGATTGCACCAGATTGTCCTTTGTATAACTATAATGAAATATTATTTTAAGCTTATTCGGATGTCAAAATTATTATGATTGACAGCTCAAGAAAAACTAGACTAATAAGTTAAAGAAGTTAAAAAGTATAGCTTCATCTATAGACGTTATAATTAAATTTCCTATATAATCTTTTGTTTTTTTATCTGTTTCAGGTAACTTACAATTTTAAAAAATTGGATTTTCGTGAGTATATACAAAGTATAAGCCAGTAATATTATCCTAGTTTATCTTTCAGCTTTAATCCCAAAGCTAATAATCTATCCAACGCTTAAATATAAGAATAGCGAAAAACTGAAACTACAGTACTCTGATGAAAAGTCGTCCATTCATTTTAATAATTGAAGATGGATTTACTACGCAACCTCCATAACTATACGAAACCCTTGCATAAAAATTTGGCGCGGGGATCTGGAAAAAATATCACAGCCGCGGGGGTTGGGAGATAGTAGTCTTTAAAATAGCCCGTGCAAAAGCCGATTCCAAAAAGCCTCGTTCTCGTTTCGCTCGCAAGCCCAGGACAGTTTAAAAAGACGGAATATCCGCTCACGCCATGTGTGCAGGAGAAAGGCGCTCTCGCCAGATAAAGCAAACAATGGAGCTTACATAGAACCGGAGAATTGCCGATAAGATTGGAAGCATAGAGTTCGCTTGGCGCTTGAAGCTTCGCGCTAAAACACCACGCGCACTTGGCCGGAAGTTGAATATGTTTTTGGATATTCCCAAATGAGCGACGGGAGGCTGCCTGCGAAGATCTGAGCGAAGAGGAGACGCAGCGCTGGTTAAGTTTGCCGATGCGCACCTCTCGCTCCCTCTCCTATGCTTGAATCCTCCATCCCACTTCTGAATTCCCGCCAGTGTTATCATATATTTATGCGTGTTCCGTTGGGTTTGGAGAGGAGCCTCGTTCGCAGCTGATAATGTATATTTTTTTCTCTACCCAGTTTTAATGGAACATCGTTAATTCTGTTATTAAAATAAATGTGCACTCGCAGGGGGATGAATGAAAATTCGATTAAAATACAGTGGGCAGATTTTAAGCTATATACATGTTTTGCGAGTGATGCGTTGAAATCGGGAATTCTTTATAAAACTTGATTTAAACATCTGATTGCTTTTTCATTTGCAACTCGTTCAGATCATTGTATAAGCAGTGCATTGCTAAAGAAATTGATTTTGCTACCAAAACCTATAAATCTTATAGGATCTATAGTTGAGAAATAATAAATAAATGCGCACAAAGCATAAGAATGAAGAGAAAAAAAATACACGGTATTCATCTGGGTAACTCATTCAAAACACCCTTTACAAAAATAATCGATCGCACGAAACGAGAAAATTGCAAAAAGCGCGGGGGCAAGAGATACAAAGAGCGATCTTTTCTCTGGAAAATCGTCAAAGAAGCAGCCGCAAAATTACAAGAGAGAGAGAGAGAGA
>UELV01180885.1:0-58818 GCA_900490015.1 Megastigmus stigmatizans
TAGATGACTTTCCCCGTACCATGAACTAGGATCCTTTGAAAATATTGAAAATTATAAAAATGGCAGCGTTTTGAAAAAAAAATTCAATTTTTCACAAAAAAACGCTCGTTTTTTGCTCGGAAAATTTGTATTTTTTGAAATATCAAAAACTGCCTCGACGTCGGACTCGACGTCGGAGCGTATAACTCGGCTTACAGTCGATATTTTTTCATGAAATTTTGTGAATTAACTTGTCAATAGTATCTAAATATATCCTTAAAATTTTAAAATATTTGACCGCATGATTTCTTTTGTATGAGTCCCGGAAAATCACCTCCATTTTCCGCCCGAGAAACTAGACTAGCCCCTTAACCATTCACCTTTCCCATACTCAAAATGAGTCGATTTGCTAATAAATATATTTCACCAGAGAACGACTCAGCCATTTCGAAAATATAAACTTCTCAGTCATTCACATCTTAGAGAATACTGAACCGATTCAATCGTATCTTCACGGCTTACCACATGGTCTGACCTTCAAATTCTCTCTTTACCATCCCAACACGCGAACCACACTAAAATCATCATCCCTCTGTCTGCGCTTCGATAAAATCTTCCAACCAGGCTACCATTCTAGAACTCAATCAAGCAAACGCAAACAAGAGAGAGTGAAAAAAGAAACCTGGAAGTCCCTTCTCTTTCCCACGCGAGCGTAAAACACTGGCGCACATGCGCGGAAATTATAGTCTTGTCTTTTCTTTTTGTGTGTGAATTCGTGTGTAGGTTAATTGTTGTTGCGGAGTTGGTTGGGAAAATTGGACGTGGTTAGACCGTAGGCGAGATGAGATGAGAGTGTGGCAGTGACTGCACTGCTGCAGGGAGCGATGACGGCGGCGACAGAAGGTGGCCGCGTTCCATCTCGTTCAACTCCTGCTGATCGACGCCACCGCCTGTTATCGAGTTCGTCGAGCGGGTCAGGTTGCTACGCTGTCGGCACATGTACGGTGTCTCTCCCGGAGAGGGCGTTTCTCGTCCCTGTTGTTCGTTTTTTGAAAGATAAAAAATTAAATTCAGATTAGCTTTGAAATTAAACTTATAATTTGATTTTCTTATGGGGAAGTTCGTCTTATATAGAACAAAAAATAAATATCCGATCTTAGAGAGTTTTGAACAATAAGCGAGTTACTTGACTTCAGACATGTAGTACAAAAATATGCAACAACTATTAAAGGTAAAGAAAAACATATTAATTTTTTAAAGCACTGGTAGTCATAAAATGAGAAATACTCAAGTCGTAAGATTTCCTTTTCGTCGTGGGATTAGTTATTAGGTATATTAGATAATGTCCTTTTGTAATAAGGATTTATTAAAAAAAAATTACTGTGGAAATAATAAAGGCAATTAAAAATTATTTCATTAAAAAATATCAACAATAACAAGATGCCAAAGGTGCCTTTCAAAAGCTTTACTTAACTGGTTCTAGTTACCAAATCTAAAGGGTTAAAAGTCCAAAATTCCTAAAAAAAGAAAAATCTCTAAAAAACACGAAAGTTCAAATAAATATCATGACCAGAATCCAGTGCTTTATAAAAAAATGAAATTATGTTCATTGTTTTCAACAGTGATGTACAAATAATATATTAAAACCTATTTTTCTTCTTCTATCAATAAATGTAACACAATTTAATGATCTAGCTACGCAGTAAAAAAATTTTACCGATTCCAGTACTAGTTTCTGATAGGACACATTCTAAGCAGTGACCGAGGCATTTGGTGTTCGAGAACGGCGCATAATAGGTATCATTTCTTCTACTACTAGATTGGTTCTATAGGATAAAGGAATCAAGGAGATTTATCAATAACCTTAATAAAAGTTTTTAAATGAATCTGTAATAAATATTTTAAATTGTTAATTTAAATATGAAATTATAATATTATATAAGTAAAATAATGATAAATAATTAAGAAACAGTTTTTGTACAAATTTAATAAAATCTGATAATTAATTAGACGAAAAAATTAATAGTCCTTTTTGCATCAATGAATGTCTTAGAAATATAACATTTAAAATTGGATCAACAAAATAGGTCAGAAAGTAATAAATAAGATCAATAATATTACCTGTTTGGATGGACCACAACATGTAGCTTGATTACAGGGTTTGTCAGTTTTAGGACAATCAAGTACACAGTCTTCAGTAGGAGTTTCTTTGACTTCGCTATTAGATTGATACTGAAAAGAATAAAAGCACTATTTTAAACAAACAAAATTTAAAAATACATAATCAATTAAGAATGAATAATTTAATTGATATTCCTTTGAATTCCAAAACATCGGATATCTTACATCTATAAATTCTGGCTGTATGGTAGTCGAGTGGATTCCCTCGTTATGGAAGAACTCTTTGACCTGTTCGGCAATCTTCATGTACTCGGACAGGTTGCGGCAGCGTATGTGCGCAGAAGCGATAATCCGATCACCAGCCAGTTGCCAGACGTGAAATTCGTGGACGGCCAGTACGCCGTCGACGTTCTCCAATAGCCTCTGCTGAATTGCATCGACCTGTGCATCAACAACTCATATTTACCAATACAAAATGCTTAAAATGTTTTATACGTTAAGTGCGTAATTACGTAATATTTTGAACTATTTTTCATTTTTAGATATTTTATTTAATTAAATAAATTAAAGGAAATTACTATCAGTAGTATTATAATTTTTGTAAAAAGTTTATATTCCATTTGATATTTCCAACAAGCAATAAAACAATTAATTATTTCTAAATAATTTCTACTGTTATTAGCAATTAATTATATCCAAATGATAATAAACTTTTTATCAACTGTACTGCACGCTATCTGGTATTTTTGTATCATTGAATAAACGAATATCGTATTTCGGTGATAAATACCTGAATGTGCGTTGGTACAGTTTGTAGTAGAATCAAAGCCGATTCTTGGAGAAGAGGCCACACTGACTTCAATATAAGCATCACAAGCAGCAGAGATAGTGCAGGATCGATGTAAAATCTGTGACAAAAATGTTTTTTAAGATCTAACTTCCAAGATAATAGATATACTTAGTGAACTTAATGTAGATAATAGAATGATAAACCTAAAACAAAAGGACTTCGAATTGTGTTCTTATTACTCTCATTAACGAATAGAACTTCAAATTTTGCAAAAATATTTATTATTTGAATTAAAATACTTGTTTTAATTTTTAAAATGCAACTGGAGCAATTTATAAGAAAAGCACCTTTGAAGATCGCACAAATATGTAACAGTAAAAATAAAATGGTTCGTTGTTCTATTTCTCGGAAATAATTATATAAAAAGTACAGTTATGTATATGAAATAGAAATAACCGCGAATGGTCAGTCAGAAATATCGAGAGACACTGCCATTGTTATATAATCCACTTTGACCGCGATTTTCTGAATTTTTTTCAAAGGTGCGAGTAATCGACAAATTTTTTCTATTGTGCTCTTATACGGTCTAGACGATACCACTATATCATTTCTATTGTACTCAAGAAACTGTATTCTGAAAAAACTAGTCCTTATCGATCCCGTTAAGCTATCCAATTTAGTGGAAAAAATACCAAGTTCAGTAAAGTTTAGTCATGGAACAAAGAACTAATGTAACGTAAGATTGAAGTACAATGTACCTAATATGTATTAAGATTACTTATTTAAATGAATTATAATTATTTATATTAATTAATAGCTTTAGAATATGAGACTAAATAGAGTACAGAGATAAATTCTAGTATTGGAAAATCAAGACTGATATTAAAAAAGAAATATTTTTGGAAAAAGAACGTAAAAATCTTTCTGAATATTCCGTAAAAAATATGATCTTATAAACTAAACTAGTCAAGAATTCCTCGAGAAATCCGCCAGAGGAGATAAGACAAAACATACTTATAAGTAACATCTGTGAAAAATCCAAGTTCCTTTAGCAAAACTAATCTTTCCGTGATGCTCGCATACATGCCATATAGTAATTGATGTATCTAATGCCTATATGAAGTACGTCATGAGAAACTTGAAGACACTCAGACTATTTTTATCAAAGGCAACATTGTTGCAGCTCGGAATGTATGAAAAATTAACCACTTACAAAGAGGAAACGACCTTTACATTCACATACCGTTAATGATAAAACTTAACAGTTAGAAAATTTTTTCAATAACGAATATACTCAGATGTAAAGATTTTTTTCCTAGTGCACGTACTACACATTTTATAAAAAGTATTTTAAACTTCTTATGAGTAGTTAAGACTAGATTTCAGGAAATAAAATGGATAACTCAATAGAATAATCACTATTCTAGAGAAACTCGTCACTCTAATCGTAATGAGATTTTCGCAATACATGGAGTTAAGGGCTGTTTCTTTTTCAATGTAAAAGTAATTATGTACTCAAAAGAAGTACTTTTATTCAAAAGGTTATTTTGAAAATAAAATTTGAACAAGCAATTTCTTGTAAATCTTATAATATATTATATTAAGTGTCCTTTTATATTCATAGTGATTTTAAATGAAATACTGCATCTCCACTCTCTAAAAGAAAATTCTGCAAAATCACTGCAGCATTCCTTAAGAGTGAAAAATCAAATGGAATAAAATCCGAAGCCCCGAGCATCACAGTCTACAGACCTGTACTCCCACTTGGTGAGCCAAACAATGAGCGCAGACACGATGACGATGACAGATCCAAGCGCGTCGGACAGCACATGGAGAAAGACGCCGCGCATGTTCATCTGGCTGCCGTCCCCATGGTTGTGACCGTGGCTATGTCCGTGAGCTGCGGCGACTCGCTTTATGGGCGAGGGTGGCCTGTACGTCTCATCGTTCTCATTGTCGTCGGTGCCCACCAGTGTGCTCAGTCTGTTGTGGCTGCGCGAGATCCCGTGCGAGTGGCCGTGACCGTGGCCGTGCTCTGTAAAAACGAAAGAGAAGACGTGAGAATTCGTTGGGCCCTGACGTTTTTGCCCCCGCGGCGACGTAAGATGCGTGAAATTACGTGTAGGCCTATACGTAGGGCCATTATCGCTTATGTCGAATTGGGGGAATTGCTTTATCAGGATTTAGGCGCTTCTTGCGAGTTTTCGAGAGTTGCAAAAGGAAAGCTCCGTGTGGATGCACGTGGATGCAAAAGGGGGAGTGGGACAAAGCGATGCTCTGTAGTTTTGATGTAAAACACGAGACTACATCTTTGAGAGTCGCTTCTTTCGCATTTGACTGCTGATGTATATAGTTGTAACTTGCTACTTCTAAATGAGCGCTTTTGTCACGTACAACGAGCGGCGGTCTAATTTAGACACGAACTTGCTCAAAGTCTGTAGTTAATTTCACTTAATCGTTACTTGGAAAAAGTGTTTCCACTTGGAAAATCCAGACTTTATTATTTGCATATGATATTTTTGAAAACTGCATGACTTATTAAAAGGGATCTAAAATTAGTCTATTACCAGGATCGTTACAATTATCCGGAATTAATCTATGAAGTGAATTACTTTATATTCAGTAGATAGCAAGCATCGATTAAACAAGCAATAACTATGTAGTACGACGCCTAGTTAATTAGAAACTACATAGAATTGCCATGTATTCCTTAATTTATCAACATGAACTGACTCTCCTATTTATCCCACGAGTATCTGCTTTATTAAGCGATTATGTCTCTTTTATGTATTTTTTTCAGAGCTTTTAAATTTATAATACCCTATTGCTTTATGCTTACATAATATTAATGAGAATTGTAAATAAAAATACAAAGACGTTTTGTTTGAAAAGCTATTAGTATTATCATTAGCTGAAAGATTTTACGTAAATAATGCAGTAGTGCTTGTAATATATATATAAATATATCTTCGAATGAAATTTCATGCATTACTAAATATTCATTCTTCAAAACACTCATTATTTTGTATAATCAAATAAATATCAAATTGCGGTTGTGTTACGAGTTAATTTTTCTTTTATTGATGTTCGACGACGACATTATTAATACATGCTATATAAGATTAAAATTTCAAAATATACAATTACAGACATATTAACAGTCCCCTTGTTGTTTATACATCCTTCAAATGTATTAATAAACAATGTAGACTGGAAAAGGGCGATAAAGAAATCGCCAAAACGTCATCGCCGAACATCGATAAAAGAAAAATTGACTCGTAACACAACCGTATTTTGATATTTATTTGAAAAATTACTGAAGTTAATAATGCATGAAATTTCATTCGATTTTATTCTAAATCTTTATAAGCGGTCGTTTGGTATTCGTGCGGTTGACCCACACCGGATGTACAAGGAAGCGAAACGGCCAATACTACAGGGATAGGAATGAGAGCAGGATGTTGATGAGATTATCACAAACGTTTCACCTTATATACACAAGAAGGGAATTAGCATTCCTCCTTAGTTACTTATGCAATTCGAATAGACGTTAATAAACGATATTAATCGGAGAATTTGCTATTGTGTCCTTAAAGTAAACAAAGGCTATTGTTGGATCAGAAAGAGAACCAAACTGACGTTGCTATTACGCTATTACCACTGTTTAATATTTGCTATAAGTCTGTATTATTTCCGTTGATGCGCGGAAACAGTTTGAATTTCGTCCATTGGTGATTAATGATAAGTTGTATAAAATGGAAATATAATTACCATGGAATAAGCATAATCCTACAAGATTAACTAAAAGTCCCAAGGCTCCCACTACAACAAGAAATTTAGCCTCGTGGATCTCCTCTACTTCGATGAACCTCTTGCAGGCCTCAACGGTAATACTAAAGCACAGCGCAACTAGGAAAACTGCATTGACCAGGGCTCCCAAAACTTCAGCCCTGGCCCAGCCAAATGTGTTCTTTGACCACTTCTTTGGAGACATCTAAAACAATCAAGCAGATTTGCATTGTAGAAAAATATTCGAATTTACTTTATTTTAAAAATAATTTGAATGAGCTTTAGTGATAAAGTTAATTTGATAAAAGTGTCAAAATACTGTTAATAGTATAATAATAGTACAGAATCTTCCAATACTTCTTCAACTTAAAGTGTTTGTACATTATGCTTATTATCACTTATTGTTACCGTTCTGCTGTAAAAGGTACATAAGAAATATGGAAACAAAGTATGAAAAGATGTTATGTATGAAGCACATAAAAAAGTGTTATGCGAGCATATTACATTTTGTGCAAAAAGAAAAACCTTGATATTTTCTAGATTAATCATAGGTATCTTTCTGCTGTACTCGATCAATCATTGAATAATGGATTAAAAAAGCATAAAAAAATCAGATTGTCATGCATGAAAGAACAATAATGATTCTCACATTTAGACAATAGTTAAATAATTTAACTTTTCCTTCTTTCATTCCCTTTCTTTTTACTATTTTTTTCAATTATGACATAATCTTTTTTATTTAAGCTTCAGGATTTTTAATACTACTTAGTATTTTACAATTGGATAATACAAGATAAAATACAAAAAAATCTGTATTATGTAAATTTATTGTAGAACAGAGCTCTTAAAATAGTTATATATTATGTATTATTTCAGAGATAAAAATTTAAATTTTTAATTGAGTTTATTGTAAAATATTAAATAAACATAGTATACTTGCTTTTACAGAAAGAAAGGCTACAACTAGTGCAGCCACATCTGACAGCATATGAAAACTGTCCGCTATTAGAGCCATTGAATTTGTGACATATCCCACAATTATTTCTACAAGAAAGAAAAACGCCGTCAACCACAGCATGGTCAAAAGACGACATTTTTTCCCTGTGAACCGTCCCATGGTGATTATCTGAAAAATAAGAAACCAAAAACATGTAAAAAAAAACGTTAAAGGTTAACAAGACACTAATTAAATGATAAGAACTTTGAAGGGTCAGCGACATTGCACGCTTCATTGGCATCTAATTTATCTCAATATCATATCACTTGAAAGATAAGCATCCATAAATTTATAAATTATTATTTGTATGTAAAACAGGAATTGGAAAAGATAAATGAACTTTTTTAATTGCAATTGGTGATGATCTTTTCATAATTTTATGTTTTAATAGAAAATAGAAATGAACTGTTTTTCTAAGTAAATATCTTGGAATGATAAGAAACAACATCCTTCTGACACACTATGCCTACAAAATAATCTATTCTAATCTACTGTCTATTCAAAGATATTGATACAAAAAAAATTTTCAGGTAAATCAAACAAAATCCACTATCAGACGATTGTAAAATGGAACTTTCACAAACAAATCTTGTGATAAAATTGCTTTCCCTTGTGCGGAATACATAAATCTTCAACGCTAGCTTACTTAAGCTAGTCAAGAAATACTAGTCAATTGATCAAGATCAAATACTTTTTACAAGATGTGTTAGCCTGCAATTGATAAGTTTAACAATACAGTCTCACATTTATCATCAACAAATGTAAGAAATTCACACACTAACATGATAATCTTTAATCTAGGCCTCTATTGTGCTACTTTTCAGTCCTAATTTCAGATGAGATATCGACTTAAGTGGTCTCAACTACATTGCTAATCTGTCCATGTAAGATCCCTTTTTATTGAGTGATTATTATTTTTTACCTATTTTATCTGCTTAGAAATTACCTTTCATTAAGTAATAAGTGATAAAATGGCATGAAGTTAATTGAATATTTATCATTAGCTTCATTTTCCATGAGAATTTTTCTTATTCTAGCCAAAGAATTTATTTTTTATCGCAATAATTCAATGAACTAAAATTTATTCAAGAACTTAAAAGAAATTTACTTGGATAAAGATTAATTATTATATATTTTGTGAATATATTAAATGAATCATTTTTAGAAATCAGAATAATAAATTTTAAATTGTTATATTTTTAACTTGATATATTCATATATATTCATATCAAGTTAAAAATATAACAATTTAAAATTTATTATTCTGATTTCTAAAAATGATTCATTTAATGGCTGCATCTTTTAAACATTACAAGATTTTACAAAGCATTACCTAGTAACTAAAAAAAAAATAATAAAATTGTTATGACTTATTAAATACTGTAATTTACTCAGAGTTGAACAATAAAAGTATTTATGAGATTTATAACAATGTTCTTTATTGAGTGATACAAACTTTTACAAGTTAAATATTTGTAGTTTTAAGTGAACAACAAAAATTTTAATTTTAAATACTAAACTACTCAATTCAGTTTTAAAAGCATTGCATTTCTTTACAAAATTTAATAAATATTTTTATCCATTTTAGGTGTACCTGTTTATATATAAACATATTAATTTAATAAAGCGCTCAAGTACAATGCTTATTTATGCAAATAGTTTATATAATTCAACAACTTTACACACCCTGTTTTGTGCAACTAAATATCAACTTACAATAAACAAATTTCAAAATTATTATTAATGTCAAGGTTAAAAATAGCTCACAGCCATCATATTTGTTTAAAAAACAATAAAAACATTTCATGTCTTTAACAACTTTCATATTAATTAATTTGTAAATTATCGATTTCTTATTTTAAATATTATAATCAATTTTGAAGAATAACAAATCATAATTATAGGAAATGCAACTAATCTATTTGAAAATAAATATTTAAATACTTCCTACATTCCGGAGTAATAATTTCTTAGAAGGTAATATAGAAGATAAAAATATAATAAAAAGAGAGTATAAAGCTCAACAATCTTAATTTATGAAAAATGAACACCTAATAAAAATATGTTGTAAAACTTATATGATAATATATTGTTTTGTTCGAAAGGCAGCCTCCATTAATACCTTTGTAAATGAATTTCAGTACAATGTAGTAATAAATTTCATTTAACATCAAACCTTTTATCAGAACCAGAAGGAAGCTCCTTAACTGTGTACTAATAATCATTTACCACAAGAACATTTGAAATTCTCGTCTTCCCTCGCATTCCACGCTAATGACGATGACGAAAACAATGAAAAAGGGAGGCAAGATAGAACACGAGTACAATTTCTTTTACTCACAATACTGTAACTCTTCCGAGGAACATGAGCCTAATTATTATCGCCGAGATTAGTTGTCAATGCGTCCTAGATTAATTTGTTGACACTCGCGGTTGCTCCAATTGTTCGAGACGCCCGTGAATTGGACTGCTTTAATTATCGAATTGAGATCTGACGATTGTCCAACGCATCTTTTTCTCACACGAGAATATTACGCTCTTTCTCTCATCCAAAAAAAGCTCGGGATGGTGTGCAAAGACGGGCGAATTCCGAGGCTCCCTCGTTCTCCCAAATAGCACAAAAAAACGACACGACTGTAGTCCAGAATTTTAAAAAGAAAATAATCGGAGGCTACAAAACGTGGCTTTCTTATCTTGATGTATGGACGAAATCCAACGATAAAAGCGCGCAGAGAGGAGAGAAAAAGGTTGAATCACTCGCGCGCGCGGGGATCGGCAGAAAAAAATAATGTCATCGTAGAGCGTTTAAAAATAGGTTATGTTGCGCGCGCGACCGAACTCGAGGCACACGATGAACAAAAAAGCGAGGAATCCTCGCCATGGACTTAACTCCCCGAGTACTTCGACGCTGCTTTCTTTACCCTTTTCTTGATTGAAATAATTAAAGAGAAAAAAAGTAGAATAGCTTACGTGACGAGTTGCCTCTCCCGAAGGGTGTTCTCACACTCGAGAGAAAAGTCTCGCTCGTCTTCTTCTTCAACTGGACGACAAGGCGAGAAGGTGACGTTAAGGTTTGAATGTCCGGGTATCAAATGGAGCTGTCGATCGAGACACCGGGAAAAATGTTTATAAACATGTTATGCCCACTTTTCTCCCACGCCTCGTACGTTAGTTATACGATCTCTCTTTTCTCTCCTACAAAACTATACAGTAAGTAGGTACTTACTACTTACGTACTCCGGAGCACTCAACACATACACACACGATTTTCGAGAATCCAATCGGGGAGAGAAAGAGAGTAATTAAAGTTCAACGATGTACAGTACAGCCCTCGAGTACGAGAGAGAAATGGAATACCCTATAGTAGTTCTCTTGTGGAGAGAGATGGAAAAGTGTACGAGCAGCGACTACTGTTTGACGTCGCGTTTTTCGAGATCGACTGGGCTTCCACGGGTCTCGCACATACAGCACACTCAACGCAGCCGACGACCGCAAGCCAAGTTGGCTCTCCTCGCGGCTCAGAAAAAAAACTTTGCTTGTGCACGCGCGCGTACAGAAACGAGAAAAGGAGGAGATAGAGGTGTAAAGTTACGTTACGGTCGAGCTTAGAACAATGGTCAGCCACTGACAATGGTATGGCGCTCCGTACGCGACTGCCGTCATAATTTCCGAATTTCGTCTGTCAATGTATTGTATTGCAACTCATCTCAGTTCGCCGTTTATTTTGAAGTTCTAAATAGCTATTTTGAAATTTTTAAATAAAAATAAGAAATCATTCGCAAGTTCTTGATGCTTGATTGCTACCTGCTAATTTATTAAATTCGTTGCATATTTTTCAAATGTTTCCTTAAGCATATTTATAAATGCTTAAATCACGTCCACCTGCAATAGTTAACAAATTCTAGGTATTTGTAATGCGTAACAAAATTGCTCATTTCTTGGCTACTAGTTTCATTTATTACAACTGTGATGTTTGATGATTTGTTATCGTAAAATTACAGAATTCACTGGAGAATAATAATAAAACACTTTAAAGCTTGTTCGTTACATTCTAAGTTTTTTATTAGGAATAATCATATCTTACAGTTACAAGGTATAAAATATAAACACTAACTTTTTAACGAAATTACAATACTACGAAATTACTGATTCTTATGTTCATTAAATAAATATTAAAATCTTACTTTTAAACTAAAGATTTTATTCTGTAAAAGTATGTGGCAAATCAATACTTTTTCTTTGATTATAATTCATCACCTACTGTTAAGTCTACAGTAGGGTAATGTGAAATATAATGTAGTGTGTATATATATATATAATAATATAATGTAAAATTGCTTTTTTTTCGAAACAAATCTATTGAATGAATATTCAACCTTTTTTTATACATAAATACATCGTTATCAGTAACTACAACTTCGGTCAAAAATCTGAATTTTTTTCTCGATTCTAGAAATTTAGTTAAAAAGAGTGATTCCAAAAAAAAAATTTCCAAATTACTTTACACAATAATCCAATAAATTTCATTGTACAGCTTAATTGATAGAAATTTACTAATATATTTACATGTCCTAATCCAGTTCTTAAAAATAAACATAGAACTATTAACCAATAAGGTTCTGTCAACTAACGTATTTCTGTAAAGATGCACATAAAAAATGAAATAACGTAAATAGTTGCTTGAAAACGCTAAAAAATACAACTTTTGAAATCTTAACATGTTCGGCATGATCAGTCTTTTTTTTTCAAGCGATGTTCCAATATAAAGAAAAATAACATGCCCAACGATTGCAACTTGATCATACAAGTTTTCAGCTCGGTAAAACATAGCCCATACATTATAATATCTAATAATGTTGTTATTTTTCTTGCATTTTGCGCACTCCCGATTTTATAACATCGTTGTACATGTCGGCAAGTTTGCAGACATCGATATTATCTGTCAAGGTCTTAAAAATAGCGTTCTTTTTGCTGTCTGTCAATTTTTCGGTGCAGCTTTCTAAAACTAAATTGAGCAATGCTTCTGAAGACTTGAATTCAGTCTTCGTTCGCAACTGATTAATTATCGAGTCTAGAGAGACACTGTCCAAAATAACTTTAAGATCATTCGTGCCAGCAATCATTAATTCTTTGTCCGTTTCTTTTTCTTGCAAAAGTCTTTTAGCTAGAATACCTAATAATTCTGACGAGCTAAACTTATCTGTAATAGCACTCTTAACTCCGTCAGGTTGCAGAACCTTCAGCACTTCGGCAGGGTTAAGTTTTTTCTTGTAAGTTTTCAGCACCGAGTCGAAGAATTCTTCGTCGTTATTGAAGATTTTCGGTAATTCCCGAAGTACTTTTTGCAGGCCTGCAGTTTTTGTGGAAGCTTTGAAACTCTCTTCACTATCATCTTCCATACTCAAACCAAGAATCTCTAAGGTATTTCGCTTTAATTCTTTTTCCGATTTGTCACTCATTTTTTTCTGAAAAAAAAAAAAAAAAAAAAAAACAATGAAAATGAAATGTTATTTGCTAAGATATTAAGGTACTTATGCCAGCCTTTATAGTTTTGTTACAGAACACAATATGCTGTAAGAGAACAGAATTTAATTTCTTGAAATTTAAGACCCATTTTTAGCAATTTAAATTTCGTAACCGTCTACAGATAAATAAGCATTTGAAAAAATATCACCCACGCGAAATACTGCGCAAAAAAACTTACTCTGTATCCTTTAAGAATTCTTTCAGCGTCGAACCTCTTAACAAAAGCCTCGAACAAGAAAGCATCATCGCATTTGTCCATGACTTCGGTGCACACCTCCTCATCGCTCTTTTTAGGTTTTTTCACAGGACTGGTCTGCATGGAACTGTCAGTCGATCGTCTCTTACTAGATATTTTGTGATCATATAAGGCTGATACATTGATAGATGCCAAGTCGATGGTGTTACTGTTGTTCTTCATCAGATCATCAAACGAGTCAGTTTCGTCCCTGTTCTTGTCTCTGCGTTTGTTGCCGAGAGGCGTACTTGAGCTAACGGCGTTCTTTACTTTTCTTTCGGGTGTCTTGTTGCCGCGTTGTCGTTCTTCGTACCTCGAGAGTGCCTTCTTTAGACAAGGTATTTTAGGACTCTTTATCGGCAGTCTGTTGATGTCGCGCTCAGTCAACTGAGCCAAATCGCCGATCGATCTTATTGATTTACCCGACAGGTGCTTCGCCAAGTTATTTGTGAATAGAGGATCTACCAGATCGCCACTGACCGACTCCACGGTGTCGGCACAGGATATCAGCGATGGGTACACCGGTAATGTAGAATCCAGATTTTCAGGTTCATTTAATTGCGCCACGCTATATTAACGAAAACAAAAATTTTTAAATATCCTATCGTACTACATATAAAAAAGTAGATATAAAATTAGTTTGATTTTAATACTTTTGCTTACCTTGATTGAGTCTCTTGACTGAGTGGCAAATTCGAGAATATGGAATCGGTTACTGGAAGCGTATCGCTGGGTTCTCCGCTTTGTTGAGAACAGCTTTTTATAGGTCTATCTGACAAATTGGAAGTGTTACTAAGGCTGGAAGACATGTTGTTGACATCAACAGTGTCCTCTAGCGAGTTATGTTGACTGTCCGATGATTTGTGAAGAATATGTGATAAATTAATGGAATCTAATTTAATGGGAGAATGGTTTTGATCAGTCTGAGTCGAGGTCTTGGGGATGTTGATGTTCTCCTCGTTGTTCGACACGTTATTGTGTTCGACGAACATGTCGACATCCTGAGTATGATTAGTCTCAACTTCTGTTATTTTCGACTCCTCCGACGGAATTGCGGAGAGTACAGTTGCCAATTTTATTTTCGCTGAAAGGGGAATGGCGTTCGGGGAGTTGCTGACAGAAACGTCCATCGGTTTTTCCTGTGCAACGCTCGTCTGTAAGTCTTCGTTCTCCTTTTCCAGTTTATCCACATCGACATGGATGAGCCTTAATTTCGCGTGTTTCTTGAAATCCTTACGCGAGATCGGACTACGCAATGAGGGAAGTTTCTCGAGTTTCGGCGGTGATGACGATTCCGTCATTATCTCGTAGCCCATCTCTCGGGATACAGGTGGGTCGGCAAAGCTTACTCGCTTTTTCTTGAAAAAGAAAACAGTATTATTAGAAAAATCTTTCAGATACGTGAATGCGTATTAAAAAGAAAATACTAAGGAATAACAAATTGAATAAGGTTCAAAACATTGATGAAAACAAAAAAATTTACGTACTCTGTTCGGTGTATCGATTTCCGCATCCTGCATTCTCTTAAGTATACTGGCACTTGGAGAGGCAGTTAAAGACGGTGGATTGGCGTTAGACCACTCGAGCAGTGGCAGTTCCCTCCTGACCTTTCCGTTAGGTGAGTCATCGGCGGTGACGATAATAACGCTTTCCTTGTCGCCGGTGTCGTTGTCGCGATGTTCGTGTTTGTCGAGTTTAGGCGAAATGCGCTCGCCGTCGTTCCTCAGATTGCAGAACATGGTCATAGCGGGCGAGGAGCACATCTCCTGTCTCATGCTCTGGTTCATGTTGCTGAACATCTTTTCCTGACGACTGCCGCTACTACCGGTGCTCGGGCTAACGACTCGATCGCAATCCTTGCCAATAGTTTTGTCACGTTTCGTAATGCTGACTGGCGTTACATCGTCGCTCGAACTCATATCAGATTTGCCGAACGAGACTTCCGAGCTCAGTTTTTCCGCAATCGACTGTTTCGTTACGAGGCCAAGCATTTGAGCAGCGCGACCCTGCAGTGGAAAAGCTTTAGATTTGAAGATACGCGTGTTGGAACTTTTCGGGGATGACGAGTGACTTGGCGGAATCGGAAGTTTACCTGCAAAAACAAGAAATTAGTCAATTTTATTTGTTTCGCTATTACTATCTTTGAATGAATATTGTAATTAAAATTTTTATTTATTATATTATACGAATATCATAATTACAATTTCTGTTATTAAGCAAAGTTAAAAAAAATATCCTTACCAGAATTATTCTCAACTTTTTTTACTTCTGGCTGAGCTGGTGCAGGCTTTTCAGATTCAACTGTTGCAGGTATAATTGACACTTCAGTTTCATCCAAATCGACAGTTGTTTCCGTAATTTTTGGTTTTTCTTCCTTTTCTGGTATAACTTCTTCTGAAATCTTTACAGTCTGTAAAACCTGTATTACTTCTACTTTCTTAATTTTTATAAAACACTCCACTTTGTCCACTTTTGAATTGAAAGTAGGCTCCTGTGAACTTTCTACAATATCTGAATCTTGTGACGACTTTATATCAGCGACTACAGATTCGTCATTTTCGATCACTGGGCACTTATCTGAAAACAATAAATATTTAACACAACGATATTATTTATAATAATAGTAATATTTTATTCCATCAAATATATATGAAAAATAGGGTTGAAGTGCACAAAAATTTAATTTGAATAGTTTGGCAAATTTTACACATATTGTGCAAAAGAAGGATGTATACGTATATTTCATATTTGACAAAATGTATTCAAAAACATTGCTAATTTTAAATCTTTTTAAAAAAGTAGAATGACTAAAATACATTCTAGCAAAATTAAAAATTATTCGCAAAACCAAAAGAAAAATCCTTACCAGAGCTGTCATCGATTTTTTCTTTTTCTACAGGCTCGATTTGTGTAGCAACGTCCTCGAAGTCGGTCTCCTCCGGTGTCTCAGGTATTTCAGTTTTCTTCTTCGATAAGGCATTTTCTATTCTACTCAACCCCGATCTGCGGGTAGCCACTTTGCTGGTCGTTTCCGTGCTCTCGAGCGCTGCTGGTTTCTTATGTCCGCTGTCTTTCCTGTGCACTTCTTTCTCCTCGATTTTCGGCAAGACATTCGTGCCACTTTTCAACGAGCGCCGCTTATTAGCGTTATTTTGTTGCTGCTGCTGCTGATTATTGGTCTCTGACTTATTGGCTGCGCTGCTTTTGTCCTCCTTCGACTTTTCCTCTTTGGAGGTGGCTGATTTTTTGTCGGTGTTGGCGGTTTCGCTAATTTTGCCGACGCTGCGCCTACTTGGCAAGGGTTCGAATCTCATGTCGATTTTAAGTCGTGACATTTCGTTCATCTGGCGTTTTGTGAATTTTTTGCCATCGCCGTCCTGAAAATTTTACAGAGCACACCATAGAAAATTTGCCAATGATAATTTCAATTAAAAAATTGCAATGCACTTATACTTTATGTACTTTGCATAACAGAGTATAAATAATAAACATTATTCAAATGCAATTAACAAAAGAACTACTTTTAGAAACATACCAAAAATACAAAACCCGCATAATCGAATAGCTTTGACATTTCGAATAGCGCTTACCGTGTTCTTATCTTCGCCGGACTTGGCGCTGTCGGTGCTGCTGTTGAGAACAGCTGGCGGTGTGCTCTCGCGTCGCGCTCTCTTCTCCCGCTCGATGCCAAGCATACCCTCGGAGTTGCTCTCCGAGTTGCGCCTCTTCTTGCCCCGTTTGTTCAGCTGCTCGGTGCTGTTGAACTTCCGCAGAGTTACACGCTGCGGCTGCGGCTGCAGCGAACGGCGCGTCGCTCGTACATTCTTGTCTTGCGCTGCGCCTGCACCGAAAACAAGACCCATCGAGTTGAATAAATACAGATCGTACATACATATGTTTTTTACAATTTCTCTTTGATTATGCACACTCAACTTTTTGGTTTGACGTTTAAATTGTGTAATATCACATAAATGTTTTCTAACTTGTTGTATATCATACTTAAAAAAAAATGTTTTTTACCGAGTCTGGGTTTTTTAACAACTTTATGCAAATGTTTATTTATTTTTTAAAAAATTTAATACAAGATTTATCCAAATGTATTTAATTAAGTACACAATTTCTGTTTGTTAGTGATAAGGATCCTTCAAATTAATGATGACGAAGAAACGGAAGAAAGTACCGTTCAAAATGCGATTGCCAACATAGAATAATTTACGTTTAAAATCCGCGTAATTCCACGTCACGATTAAAAATCAATTTTTAGGTTAGGTAGCGTATTATCGGTAGCGCTTGAAATTTTATATATTTTATAATCAAACGTTAAATAATATCGGGTTAGGGTAACGAAAATTGGAGAAAAATAAAACAGACTTCTGTTTATCACACTTATTCACCGTCCTATCTCCCTGCATTCGACGATAAACGCGAGTAAACATAAGATAATTAGATAAAATGAATAACGTTTCGGTTTCTAAAAATAAACAAGCATCAAGGAGGAAAGGAAATGCGAAATAAAAAAAAAACAAAAATTGCACTAACTAGTTCCAATGCTTTCCTCGACGTGACTCCTCCGTCGCATTTTCGCGTTGTCGATGATTGACGGCGAAATCTGTTCCGCTGGATACTCGTCCCGCGATTCGAAGTCTAACTTCTTCGCCACGATCGGCGCTGGCTCGACTGGTGCTTTCTTCTGCAAGTCTTCTATCGTCGGTGGGACTACGACCCCCGGCTGCTCTTCTACTTCTACTTTTGGAGAAGGAACGTCGGCGGAACTATAAATAAAATCACCATTGCCTTTTTGATTAATTTTGTGTATTATTAATGCAATACCTATAAACATCAACTATAAGCACATATTTCGGTATTTTAAATAGTAAATTATAAATGAAATATAGGTAATGATCTTAAATTTTAAATTCTATCAATTGCAAAATAACAAATTTAATTTGTTTAATACTTACATCACTGGTTTTTCAATGATTTTTTCTTTATCGTTATCAAAAGCTTGAACAACATTTTTGAAGCGCATTGACGTCGATGTGGATTTTGATTCGTCATTGTTATTAGATAATGTTACACCTTTTACAGGGGACGATTTTCCACTTTTTGCGTCAAACCAGTGCTGAAGTTCTTGCGTATCTTGAGAATTGGAAACCGTGAGCTCGTTGTACATCGCTGGTATATCGTCCCTGCGTTTTTTTAACATTTCTTTTTGATGTTCTGTCAGACGGGTGACATCTAATTTTATATCTGATTTTATTTCTACAAAATCCTACAAAATAAATTTAGAAAAATAAAATAAAATATCAATTTATTTTTTAGACACATTTGGTTAAAAATTTTTATGATTATTAAATCATTAAAATTCAAAGTATTAAACATAATCCAATATTTTTTAATGAAAATAGTTGAAAATTCTTCTACTTAACCATAATAATTATTATAAAATATGACTATACCTGGGAATCGGGTTCCATTTGAGCAACCTTGTTCTTGTCCATATTATCTTTTCCATTATGCATTGTAGTAATTTTATTTGATGGACTCATTGTCTTACGATTAAGAAAACTGCCAATTGGCTTGACATATATACCCTTTACTTTCTTAGACTTTTCTTTCATGTCTTCTGTATCATAATTATTTTTGACTGATGTCTCCTTCAGTTCATTAATGATTTCCTCAAGTACCTTTCAAATGATGCAAACATTTATTAAATATCACACCTAAAATTAAAAAATAAATTTTTTAAATAAATAAAGTAAAATACCTTTTTGGATTTTTCGTCGAGACTTTCTTTCAAATCCAAAATTGAAAATGCCACTGATGATATATCTATATTCAAATGTAACATAGCCAAAACAAGAGATTGTCTGTAGCTGTTAAGTAGCTCATAAGTGAGCGACTTCTGAAGTTTTTTGAAAAGGCCAACAATGGTGGTCCAGGTACTAGTTATATCACGCTCTTGATTGTTGTCTTCAGCTCTCGCGAGCATACATTTGGCGACAGGCTCTACGATTTTCAAATAATGAGCAGCTGCTTCCACGCTGTGGCTAAAGACTCGCAAGAGAAAAGCAGACAGTGCTTTCAGGGCTCTATCAGTTGCAAAACTGTTACTATTTAGACATTGTAAGGTTACATCCTTCAGTAGCTGCACAAATGGTGGCACCTCTTTGTCTGAAATTTGTATGTCAAGTTTCAAAATATCCACAACAGAGACTCCGCTAACAGTTGTAGCAGTGTGATTGTACATCTTTTATAATATGAAAAAAAAATTTACTTACCAATAGATAAATTATCATAATTTACTGTGCTAAGTAATGCGTCAAGACATATAGCCGCAAAATCGCAACACTTTTTGTCATTATTTAAAGCTGTTATAATCATATTAGATGTTTTGTTCAAGATTTCGTTAGATTTAACAGATACAATCAATTCTGCTAGAAAATCAAACTGCTTATACAGGTCTCGCCATGCTTCAGCCACGGCTTTCCACTATTAAAAATTTTTTATTTATTAATACACTTGTTTTTTTTTAATAATATAAAGTAAAATATATAGAAAATGAATAAAATCTTACTTGAGCATGATCGTTAATAAATATGTTTGTAAAAGGGAAAATTAAAATTTCTTCAATAGTTTTAAAGTTATGTTCAGTTCGCGTGCCTTCATTGATGTTTTGAGAACCTTCTGTAAATTTTTTGACTGTTCTGGCAAGAACACACCACAACTCACAAACCGCGGATCTAAAAATTAGAAGATAAATTTTAGTGCTATAAAATTAAATTATAGTTAAAAAAATAAAACATTATATAATGTTACATGTTTTGTAACAAATAATAAATCTTACTCATTAGGGTTGATTTTCTTTGCACTCTCTAGAAGTTTTAATATTGCTTGCATTAATTCCATTGTTTGTGGATAATAAGCATCTGAATGCGTAGGTTTAATCAAATGCCAAAGTAATGATTCAATAGATTGATAATGGTCACTTAAAAGAAAAAAATTTTAATTATTGATATTGCACCTACAATTATTTAAAAAATATTTTGTACATTGTATACATACTTTGTAAGATATGAGAAATTATCTACTTGTAAAAAGGTGTGAATGAATTCCATCAAAACACTTTCAGAAAATTGCATTTTTATAGCTAGCTGATCAAAATCTTTTAATACAACATTAAACAAGAAATCTCTAACAATAGGTATTTTGTAAAATCGTTTCTTAATTAGTTCAACAATAACACTTGTTACTTCTTTATACATTGCAACCTGTAAAGGGTGAATCAAATTATAAAATGAATATATTGATTTTTGATGTTGCTAAATGACTAAACATATAAATTTAAATTACACTCACTTTCATTTTATCATATTCCTCGATTCGCTTAATCAGACTATTCCACACAGCCTTGTAAATATCTGATTTGTTTTTAATATCCTTATCTGGCAATAATCCTAGACTAAGTAAAATTTCACCAAAACTATGAATAAAAATCTTGTATATTCTTTCGAAGACTGCATTGTTGACTGGATCAGATAATTTTTCAATGTTAGAAATTGTAACTTTTGACCCATCCTCCTTATTTACAATTAGTTGTACAATAGCATCAATAGCAAAAATTTGAGTTTTAGGAAACTTTTTTCCCAGTGAAACATTAGAGTCATTTTTCTGAATGAAAAGAGGCTTTTCACTAAAAGGACCAAAGCACATGTTTATAAATGGTACAAGAACTGTGTCAATACATTCGGATAGGCTGGGATAAATTTTGTAGATCAGATGCCACCAGACCTCCAGTTTTGTGAGCACCATTAATTCAGTTTTACTGTTTTTGGCATTTAAGGGAACACAAAGGAGCTTTATACGACGGCTAGTTGCTAATTCATGCTGATCCAGGGCGAAGTTGTCTATTAGTAATTTCCAAGATAAAAAAGCTTGCCTGTAAACAATTTTAAATTAATTATAAAATTATTAAATTTAATATAATATTTTAAATTAATAAATTATTAAATAATCAAGTACTATATTCAGATTTATATTTACCTTCGATTAGGATCAGCTGATTTAAAAGCTAGTTCTTCAACTTTTAAAATACTGTTTACTAAACCAGAGCCCCGATGAAGATCGGAACCAATCAAACCGATACTTGTTTCCCATTGGGAAGCCCAATCCTGCTCAGAAAGATTCACTAACAGTGACATGCGTTTGCAATAAACATTCTGAAGAATAGTTTTGTATTTTTCCCATGCTTCTCGCTCAATTGATTTCATACGTGTTCCTAAGTCATTTTTTACACATTGTTGCAAGACAATTAAGGCCTGAGTTCTTTGCCTACGATGACCCATATAAGCAAGTAAAATAACTTTATCCATTATTAAATGATCAAATTGACGAATATTTAATCCAATAGAATATAAACTGCACAGCCTGCTAAGTAGCTGCAAGGCCTTTTCAACAACTTTTTCTTCAAATTCTTCATCTTCATTTAAAGTTAAATTTTCCACATTTTTTAATACAGCTGCATTGTCTGCATTTTCTGGTAAAAGCCAAACCATTGATTTTGGCTGAATGGATTGCAGACAATTATTTAAAAATTCCATTATTGACTTATTATTGGCAACTATTGCCACTGTTTCATCCTTTAAGATATTCAAAGATACAAATATCTTAAGTCTAAAATTATAACAAGGTATGTGTGTAATATGAGTTGTAACAAAATTATTAATTGTACATTAAAGAGAATTGTCAGTGACAATTAAAGAAACTTGAATCAATAATAATTATTTTATAAATAACTGATTGTCACTGACAATCCACAACAGACAGTATCATAAACATAGATCTAACCTTTTTTTCCGATTTATTTGCAAAATTGACTGGAAAAAGTCAAAATTTCTGTTTTTTGTTTCTGGTAAGATAATATCAAGAGTACGACATGCCTCAATGAATAGTTTTTCATCTTCTGTAATACTTGTAGTTATAATTGCATTACAAAGCTCACAAAATTCTTCATCCTTTAATACTTTTATACTTTTTTGATCCTCTAAATATATTCTGAAATTAAAAAATTCTTATTACTTTAGAATGAAATTAATAATTTTAGGTGATTGTAATTTCAAAAGATATTTATAAATAAAATGTAATTATTTTCAAAAATATTTTACAGATCTTTATATTTTGATAAGTGTTTTAGTGATTTAGTGTATCAATATCATTATATTACCATAATAAATATATATTATTTCATAACAAATGAATACTCTCATTCAATAAATGCTAAACCTATTCAATATGTCAAAAATATATAAAATACATTCCAAATGCAAAAAATAGTTATAAATTTTGGAGTAAAAACATTCCCAATATATTATAAATTATTATAGGTTTTTTTACAAATATCTTTGTTTGAAAATGCAACAAAATACTTAATCAAAACTATGTGCACCTAAATTACTAGGTAACATCAAACATAAACTATACAATGAAAGTTTTATTTCACATAAAAAATATATAGTGCAAACACCATAAGATTTAATTTCTCTATATCAACTATTAATTCTTTATCTTGAGAGTTAAATCCATTAAAGATAATTTAATTAAGAGCCAAGATGTTCTTCAAGTGTGTGGGCACTGAGCAGTATACTTTAATGAGTCATTGTCATTATTAAGAAAATAATAGTATACCATAATTCATGTTTTCAATTAAATTTAACTATCTTTAAAATGCAAGTCACTGAGTGTTTACAACCAAAACAGATACATATTCCAATTAAAAAAAATTCAGGTCATTCGTATCTAAAATAAAGAAAAAATAAACTTGAATGACTATCTGTATTACAACCTGGTTACTAAATCTTACATAAGATAAAATACCTAAAAGATAAGTAATAATAAGGCGTTAAAAATACGTCTACGAAATTTCAAACAATAAACAAATTATTTTAGCTCTCGAATAATGTGCTTTAATGTTAATGGCACCCTCATATGGTCATTTAAATTTCGCACACATAACAAACTAGCAAATGTTAAACGTATTTCTGACAAAAAGTGCAGCAGCGTAAATCTTGATCAACAACGAAAAAAAACCGGAAACTCCGGACGGCATTACATTCCGCATTGAAACGAAAATACCCCGTAGACATATCCAAAGCTAACTAACTAAAAACTATTTTCCATCTACTCTGCTAAAAGCTGCAAGTATAACAAATACGCCGAAAAACATGCGAACTCGATCCCAAAGACGCAATGATCGAGAGCCGAGATTATCGATATCGTGCTTATGTACGTGCCGCTACGCGCAGCAGCTCCAGAGAGGTAAAAAAAGAGATGAGAAGACATGCAAAAAGAATAAGGGAGAACAAAGGGCGAATACCTTCTTAGGGAGGTTAGGGCTTGAGTCTTGATGTCCGGCAAGCTCATATCCTTGAGGGTCTTCATCGTTCTCTGGAAACTGCTGGCAGCCATCGTCTACTGCACGCGTCCCTGCACTATTTAATTATTACGCCGACCAGCTACTCTCAGCAGCAGCGGCGTGCCCGAACGCGCGGGAAATTCTCTCAGTTTTAGCGTCCTTCGCGCGAGATCACGCAGCAACACCTGCACGATCTCGGAAAGCGACTGAAGTCCAGACCGTCGGCGACCAGACGGAGCTTGTTCTCTCTCCTCCTGTTCTTTTTTCCGTGTTTCGACTGTAGTTTTTGGGGGGTGGGAGAGAGTTAGGGGTAATAAGATATATTATTACGCGGGAAAAAGACTGGAGAAGAGCCGAAGCTCCAATGTTATTCTCGGCGCTCCCCCTTGGAGAGTGAGAGATCTTTTCGCTCTCAAGCGGTGTTTCCGCGAATTTCTCGCGTGAAGAGATGGCGCGTTTTCACTACAAACAGCTGCTTTTTCTTGACACGCGTTCTTTTAGTTGCTTCAGGTTGTTCTCGGGAGATCAAGGCTTTTTGTTTGTTTTAGGTGATTTTGAAGTATGACGCGAATGGAGAGTTGATACGGAAAACTGCTTTGGCGCTTTTTTTGTTATAACGCGTTTTTAGCGCGCTTATTTATGGAGCATGCTTATGATCGCAACAGTGACGATCGGGACTCATGATTGGATGCTGGCAAGGTCACGTGCTACTATGGATCGCTGGGATTCGCTCCGGCTCTAAAAATCGTGTGCTGCTGACTGCATGCGGTGCCGTCTCGTCTGTTGCACTGGTGTAGTTTACGTATGTATGCACATATATATATATATATATGTATAGCTATGCATACATGATACAGGATCTGTACGTGTATGGACCTTTAAATTTTTAAATCAATAACAAATGCTAATAAACAATCAATATTGCAGCTAATAAGTATTACTTTTTTCTTAGAAATTAAATTCTTATTTTACTAAGTAATTTATCATTCTAAAAAAAGAAAACTTAAAAATTCCTGGGTAGATAGATATTGTAATAGAAATTAAAAGAAAAACATTTAAAATAATGTTTGACTAACCAAGTATAACTTATTATTAAAAATGAGATAATCTAATACTTTATTCTGTATATAAAAATTGTAGGGAACAGAACAAGACTAAATATTTTACGGGTAACTTATATTTAATAAAATGACAAATTATAATTACATTTGATTAACAACGTGTGTACTTCGATTGTAATATACTTTCGCTTCTTTTAAGTATTCATGTAGTATTTTGAGCTCCGCTGGAAGACACTAAACTTAAAAGAAAAAAAGATGAAATACATTGGGACATTGATAAACCTATTTACAAATGTTCTTTTATGTACCATAAATGTGAGTTGCACTTTCTATATATGCACGTTATAAATTCACACAAGTTTGAGGGAATCCAGCAATGAAGTTATAATATGTATTCAAACTGTAAAAAAGCTACAAAAATCTTTAAACCCCGTTATACAATCAACAAACTCAGCTCACTGCTATTGTGTGATATGTAAGAAATTTATCCCTTTTCTTTTTCTGTCATTTTTTCTTTTTTCCTTTTCATAAAAAGTGGATCTTAACAGTTTGAAAGTTATAATGCCGCAATCAGTATAAAAATAGACAATAGACGTCGTTAAGACAAAATGATTCTCAAGAGCATGGAATGTCGATCACAAATTTTTTAAAAGTGAGTATTGTCCCACTAAAACATATCGTTTTTTCTGGAAGAAATGCAGGTCGACGCACCTTTTTTACATAAATATTATGCTACCGACATCTTAGTGCGTTCGATGGATGTTTTTAAATGAGTTACAATAAATTATTTATTCATTACAATGAGTACTTTCCATTACATTTTCACCTACGTGCATCAAATTGCTTATATTGCCCAGGAAAAAAATTGTATATGAATCATGTGTACATAGTACAAAATGCGATTCCAGACACTCGCTTTGAACATTTTTGTTCTGCCAGAAATATCATTAAGTACTTAAAGTATTTTACAAATCTTTCTGACACAAGTTCATGTATTTGGAAGAAAAATCTAACAACCCTACCACACCAAACTTGTTAGGCCACATTTTAATCTTATAGGTTTATTGACTTACTTTTTAAATTTTCATAGTATTGAAAATAACTTTTTACTGTTACATCTTGTTTAATAAAGAAAAATGTTAATTTAATTTTAATTTCATTAATACGTTGTTTATATTATTTATGAAAAGTAAAATTTGATAATTTCATTTATTATTTATTAATGAGAGGTAAAAATAATTGAACATAATAATTTCCTGATAATATGAAACAGTTTTTATCTAGATATTTATATCACATTTTCTTTATAGCTGGCCACCGCATTTTATCCGTTCGAAACGATAAACTATTAATGACATCAATTTTGTCACTGGTATTTTTAAAATCTATGTAATTTTTTTCTCATCAATTCTCCAACCAATATTGTTGTTTATGAAAACAGAAATTGTTAAAAAAAATCCTAACAATTTACAATTTTAAGGCAGTGTAGTTGCAATATAATTATGAAAAGATGAATTAAAATTTAATTTCTATTCAGATGGTCTAAAAAGTAGCAGATAATAAGCTTAAATAAATTATAAAACTGGCACTTTCATTACTCAATTCAATCTTTCTGGGTGCAAGGTTTAAAAGTACTTGTAATGTAGCATATCAGTATCAATCTCCATTTAAAACTATAACAATACTCTGTCTAGATCAAAACAATAATTTCATCACATAAAAGATCGATTTAACAGTACCAAAAATGCACACCTAATCCCTATACAAAGCTTCTTTTTTCCACGGACAATTTAACATCACTCGTACACACACCTTATTAATGAGAGCGAATAGACCGCAGAAAGATGAAGAATATTAAAGGAAATGATTTCAGTCAGTTGGTTATCTCTCCCAGTATTTAAAGCTCGTCCTTTTCATCAAGGTCAACGTCGCTGAGATCGATATCCTCTTCCTGTGGTGGTTCAGCATCCTTGCCGTCCCAAGGCTCGGTCTCATAAATCTTGGGAAGCTCGGTACCCTTTAAAGGTGCTGTGCCTCCACGACCGTAACTCAAGTCGCGCAGGAACTCGTTGATGCCGTCCTGAGAGAAGCTACCCTTCAACAGCGAATACTTCATCTTCTTAATGTTGACAGCTGCCAATGCGGGGTATCCAAACCCACCGATTTCCAAAGCCTCCTCGATGTGCGGTTGTGCGCCAGCCTCAGACCATACCCATCTATCGAGAATATTTTCCATTAGTATTTTTTTTCCAATTGAAAGCTAAATTTTTTCAAACCTGAACTTCTCATATAATCCAATCAATTATGTATGGTAGGAAGAATGCCCTAAACTTACCCCCACATCTTCTTCTTGTATTTCTCGCCGAGGTTTGTCAAGATCTTAAGGTAACCATTTCTGCAGTCGGACTGGCAGTCGAGTATGTGCGGCAAAACGGATACGATGCAAAGTGGTTTATCCTCGCAAGCCTTTTTCAAGCTTTTCTCGTCGACGATTTGCGTAAGTTCGGGTGCAGGTATGTTCTCTGATAGCTTGTCGAGTGCCCAATTGACGATCTCCGAGCTGGTGCGACCACCATCATAATCTGACACCGAGTCAGAGTCCTTCTTACCTGGGGCGAAGAACTTAATTGTCGGATAGCCTCGAATCTCGTACTGGCTACCCTGAAGTCGAAAAAATTGCGTATTTAATATTTAAATTTATTAAAAAAGCATTAGCACATGTCTAACTTTTGAATTTTGGAAAAAAAAAATTTAAAATCATTATAAAACTTTATATATATATATATATTTCAGAAATTCACCTTAATAGTGTGGACAGTAGCATCCAAAGCACCAAGCTTGACTTTTCCCTTCAATTCAGAAGCTGCACTGGCCCACTGTGGTGCAAGGTTCTTACAATGACCACACCAAGGAGCAAAGAACTCAACGAGCCACATATCCTCTGAACCCAAGACAAGTTTGTCAAAGTTCTCATCGGTAAGCTCAATAACGTCCTTGGAGTCACCACCACCGCTACCGCTACTGCTCTTTTTACCACTTAAATTACCACGAGCCTTTTGAGAAGCAGCTTTAAGAGCAGCATCAACCAGACCAGCAGCAGTTCTGGGTCCATTAAAGTCTTCGGGCTTGCTCTTATCAGCGCCAAAGATTTTGATAGTTGGGAAACCAGTAACACCGTATTTACCTCCCAGAGATTTATGGTCATCGGCATTAACACCTCCAACTTTGACTATGCCCTGAATTGAAAATTATTTTATTAATTTATTAGTATACATACTTTTAAAGAGATTAATAAAGAATTTAAAATAATGCTGAACATCACAAAAGAAGATATTAAGTCTTAATGGAATATTAATCTTGTAATCATTTCAAATAAAAATAACTGTAAAATTAACAGTCTATCTATAATAATGTATGAGTCATTTTTTATGAATGCGACTACTCATTGAATTATTATTATTACCTTAAGAGCTGTAGCAGCCTTCTCATACTCAGGCTTCAACTGTTGGCAATGTCCGCACCAAGGTGCATAAAACTCAACGATCCATATATTATCACTGTTTATGACTTTGTGTTCAAAGTTGCTTTGCGTTAAATCCACAACATCAGAGTTTGATGGGTACATACATTGTACTCCTACTGCTCCCAGCAGCAGCAACGTCAATCCTATTCACACACAAAAGAATTGTATCATTATAAACTAATGAAAGCACTGAACCACTATAATGATAACCTTTTAAATTGCAAAGTGCGGTTATATAAGAAAAAGCGATTTTCCATTCTAAATCGCTCAAAATTAATATCTAAAATTTCAACTCGAGTAGCAATAATAAAGATATTAATGACTCTAGTGTGAAAAAAAACAAAATAAATTATATTATTAGCAATATACGAACAAAGCCGGTGTTCTTGCATGTAAAAAAAAAACGCAAACGTTGAGCTCCGAAACTCACCAAGATGCATCTCCTGCATTTTGTTGCTCTTGAGCCTTGGAAGAAACTTGGATTATTCACTCGTGCTCCTAGTATTAACGTCACCGGCGTTCTTTAAACTCTGTGAAAGCGATGATTCTTTTCAGCCAAATAAAGTAAGGATGAATACGCACTCAACTCTTCCTCACCGCCTCCGCACACGCGACGTCCACAACAATCTTTTCGTGGAGTGCTGCGATTGGTCCACGATAATCAATGCAAGTTCGTCTTCTATCTCTTCCCCTCTCACTTACTATGTATATATATATATATATATATATATATATCTGCATCGAGTTTTTCAACCACAGGGAATAAGTTATAAATAGAATTCGACCATTTTGGCGGAAAAGTTTGTAATATTTGTGTTGATTCACATATTCGCGAAATTTTGTAATATTTGTAAAATATAAAGTACTTATATATGTATGGATATGTATAGCTATGTCAATATGCTTGTATAAATTAAATGGTTCCCTTATAATTTTTGTTGTTGGTTTATAAAATTAAATAATTAAATTCCACTTTTTTTTGATAAATTAAAATTTTAAGCTCTTTTTGATAATCTAACAATCTGCTGATCAATTGGACAGCCTAAGTATAGAAAGAAAATAATAACACACCTGTCTACTTTTTGCAACGAAAACTAACTTTTTTTAAATTTTTGCGCGAAGCATAACACCTCTTATAAATAGTTATAATAATATGCACAAAAAAACTTTCAAAACTGATAATTTGATTATCTTCATTACATTGAATTAAGCATAACATCGCATAAGTAAGTTATAAACGACATTTTTAATTAAAAAATATATTAAGACATAGGATACTCCATAAAAATCTTATTTGTTTTAATAATTATTTACAGAAATGAAAATGAATCTAACCCTGATTTTTCGAAACTATAATCAGTGTTAGTTTCCGTCAGAGTATTTCAAGCCGTATCAGTTTCCGTTGGAAAATTCGTATTATAATATTTGTCGGGAAAAACCAGGTCGTGTTAGATTTCATCAGACTATGGTATATAAATTAAATTTTCAAAATACATGTGACGGAAATAAAAATAATATCTATAAAGACAAATTAATATTTTTCTAAATTTTCTTGTAATAAGAAAATGTTTTGATGTGACATTTTTTTAAATAAATTTTGTAAGTAAATAAATTATGTAAGGTGTATAAGCATTTATAATAAATAAACAAGACAACATTTTATACGAACGTGTATTTATTTGCGTTTTTCTCTCGCTTTTAACCTTTCGTACCACTCCTATTCAGCATTTTTTCCACTTAGCACGATATCGAAGCTTTATTATTACTGCTATATAATTATCATTAATTTTTTTTGTCTTTTCACGAAAAAACCATACAAATAACGTATATAATTCATATTCATATTTCATCGTATTTTACTTTAATCTTTATTTCATTTAGCGTAGAAACACGTTTATAAGCGTTATAATAACGTAAGGCGATAATGACAATCATTGTAACATACAAGACGTTTTTTTGTTAGGTATTCTCGTTAAATATATAAATGCATTGATCGTACACGCGATATTACACGCTTTTGCAAGAAGATCACAACAATTATGCAAAAATAGACGTTATCCCCCCCGCAATCAATTACATCGTCTTAAATTTTTTTTTGTCGTGTCTTCAAAGAACGAAATAAGTCATTCACATCAGAACCTATCGAGTTTCGGACTTTGTTTAAGTTTTGTAGTTGTTCTTATATCTGCAAGCGCATAGACCGTAAGCAAGGCCTCATACATTGTAACTCGTGCGTACGTTTTCACACTTATTCGATTTTTTTTAAAGAAGTTTCATCATCACAAATGTATGTATATGAATTATTTCGCTTAAACGTCGAATACGTTTATATCATTATTAAAGCCAATTGATAATAAAAAAAATATATTATTATAAAATAATTGCAAGAGTATAAAAGAAGATTACAAAATTAAGTTATGTGAATGCAATGATAATGTATGCATTCTATTTATGCACGTGATACTTAATATAATAATTTTGTCACTCATTACAAAAATTAAAAAAAAAAATGTATGATAACTATTCATGATATACATATCACTGATAACAAACTTCCTTAACGAATAGACCGTTACGGCTATTGTTCACGGTTCGATAATTATTCCTCTTTTTTTTTATTCGCCTTATTTTTAACTTGCTAATACTGGCGATCAAAGACCCCTTGGTATTTCACGGATCCATACAAATGATGTAATATCATAGTCTCGTCGTTTACAAAAAATTTTCATCGAAATCTTTTCTTAAAGCTTGATTGCTTACACTCTAGCTACGTTAAAAGAAATAGAAAAGGTTAGCAAGTTTTTTTTTATCTTCTTCCTCTTCCTCGCTGCGGCACGTTGTGTATTTCGACTTTTAAATTTTTCCTCCCTTTCAATAACTAATAATATATATATATATAGATAATGTATAGTAAAACACTTTGAGAGATATAGTGAAGTCATCACAGAAGCGTCATATTATTCATATAGTATATTTTCTTGTATTTTTTTTTGTTTTTTTTTTATCCTTTGTTAAATCAGTGTACTACATATTCTTTTTATTAATTATTTGTTCGTTTTATCTGTTAGAGCATTAGTAATATTACAATGATCGAGTACAAAATTTTTTTAAGGTTTCACGTTTTTCTTTTTTTTTATTTCAAGCCTAGTATAAAGCACTATTACGTATTTTTAATATATAATAACGCAACTTTGCGCGGAGTTTCGCGTGTTCCGATTTTATAAACGCACGAGACAGCGCGCGGTCTCTCTTTCTCTCTTCTTTTTTTTAGCGTAACGATGCGAAAGCCTCTTATTACCGATCAAGTAATTGATATTCGCCAAAAAATGGATCTTTTTCTTATTCATATTAAATTATTCTACGATTTCTAATTTGTAAAAGCCTTATCGTATTAATTATTTCATTACATTGCAAAGTTTAAAATAATTAAGTGAAGTACTGTTTAGGATATTACTTATTACTATTAGTAATTTGTACACTAATAGTTGTATCCGTTATTATAAAAGAGAAACTTGTTTATAATTAAAAGGAATGATTTAAATTTATAAATAAGTCAATTAAAACACGACAGAAATTTAAAAATTATAAAATAAAATACTGTATCAATATGAAAAATTCCACTCCAACCACTGGGTTACGAGACATTAAACGAGTTTCAGAAACGGCGTTCTTTTAAAACTGCTTCAAAAGTACCATTTGAAACAAATTTAAAATAATATCACTTATATATGGCATCTCATTTTGAATTTCATTCGCAACGTTTAGATTCATTTCACTCAGTCGGTAATCGAGTTTCTCATCGCCAGAAATGCTACATATAACCCCGAGTCACTTTCAAGGATCTCATGGATTTGTTCGGCACAAAAAAGAATCATTCTGTCACCGAAACAGTCCGCTCGTCCCTGATCTCTCTTTTTTTCTTTTCCTCACAAAAGCAAAACGATAAATACTTAATTATGAAAGCAGCGTTCAAGTAGCTTACACGAATCTTAGGGGAAACAAAAATAAAGTAAGGTTGAAAAGCGTTGGTGCTACTAAATCAATTTTGCATGTACCGATCTTTTCCTTTAAAAATAAAAAAGAGAACCTGGAGCTTCTGTTCACTCCCACACATGAAACTAATATCAATTCTTAAAGTACGTATGCGTTTTTGGAGTTAAAAACAAAGAAAGGCAGTGTTTTTTTTTCTTAATACTCCTAGACGTTAGTAATAATACAATTAAAATTGAGATGAGCGAAGTGTCGGTGAAGTGGCTTAGCCGGAGCTCGCGGTCTCCTTGCCTACGGGCATGTTGTCCATGATGTCCCCCTGGCCGTCTTTGGTTTGAACTTTAGCTTTGTTTTGCCTGACCATTTCCACGCGTTTCTCCTTTAAAATAAAGAAAATTCGTTAAAATTGTAGCGTTCTTAATATTAAATATTGAATTTGCATAGTTAGAAAATGGGAGAAAAACATGAATGTTTTTCAGATATCAATTTGATTAGTGTCGGCATAATGTTTCGATTTGAAGATGGAACTGTTTTTCACAAAAGTTTTAAACAATCATGCTTTCTTATGCACTATATATATTTCACTAAAATCTAATTTAAATAAAAATTCGTCAAGCTTCTAGCAACTATTAAAGAATTTAAAATAATTGTTGAGTTCTCTAAGCCAGGTGACGATTACAGTAAATGTGTGATTCCTTATATTCTATTTAGAAATAAATCGAATTATGAAATTGAATGGTTCGTTGAAATATCTCATTTTTTTTTCCGTAAAATATTCAATAGTCACCATTCAGAAAATGTATTTTTTGTTGGAAGGTTCCTTTTTATTAATGTAGTCATTGCGCTCTCTATTAATGATTTGAACAGAATTAATATTTGCATGAATTGAATCCACAATTCAAGATATAAAAATTAGCATGAGGGGAATATTATTTTGCATACTTTTTTGGCATTCGTATGTGGTGTTATTTAAGGACAGTGCGTGATCGAAGCTTATAGAAAAGTTTTTTGCTTCTTCTAGCAAATTTTAAAGCGATTCTAGTAAGCCGAAAAGAATCAAGAAATAAATAATTTTTTGTAGCCAAATTTTTTTAAGCGTGGAATGTACACAACAAAATTCTATACAAGTTCAGTGTAGATAATTTATTTATGAAAAATCCTTAATTTATTTATCTCTTTCTATTATCCACTTAAAAAATTTCACTTTCGTGACATTCAATGCACGTTATTTTGCGGTGTATCAATATCTCGTAGGCTGGCGATGTAGAGAGCGGTGAAAATCAATAAACAGCAAAATGAAACGAGTAAGCAAAATCACTATCGCAGATCCCTATACTGAAAATATGCGATTTTTCTGGGGTTCAAGAAACTGATTCGCATCGTAATTTTGATTAAAAAACAAATTTAATTTAAATAGTTACGTCTTTAATTAATCAACACATTAAACGAGATCTTGCACATATTTTCAGTACACATAGTCCTAAAGAGAAAAGATAGACAGAATATAGACTGACAGTAAGAGTAAGAGTGAGAGTGAGAGTGAGAGTGAGAGTGAGAGTGAGAGTGAGAGAGAGAGAGAGAGAGAGCGAAAGAGAAAGAGAAAGAGAAGTAATAAGATAGACTATCTGAAATTGAATGAATCTTGTTTTTGTATTGTCATATTACATGCTGGTGAATGGCCTGCACGCGACGCTGTATCTCCCGCTGGCGATTGAGCTCCGCGGTGATTAACCTCGCGTCGGACTCGCGCTTTATCGCCTCGACATCCCTGGCGACGTGCGAGTCTGCCGTCTCGCGCACTCTAGCCACCCTCACTGTGTTCTGAATGAGCCGCATTAACAACGGGGGCTTAATGGCTTGAGCCTATTAAATAATCTAGCTTCTGCCTGGAATTGGCACTGTGTGCTGCTGCGGTCCGCGCCCGTTTGTGCACGCTCGACTTCTCTCCGACTATTACTTATTATTGTTATTGCGAGAGTCGGAAATTCCGAGCTGAAGCGGCCAGCGAATGTTAAATGATGATTTTACGAGGATATACCTAGCAGTTGAAGGATTGCGAAGAGCGCGCTCGGATTTGATTTCGAGATAGAGCTCTTGTTGCATTCTCTATTATTGGATGGTAATCAGAGTGATTAGCTTGGCTAACTTGGGAGAAATTGCAGTGAGGATATTCTGGTATACTGTCGAGACTGTTTTATCGATGTTGAATTTTTGAGAAATAACGAATCGTTTGTTCAGTGCAAGTTTTTAATCTGTACCATTTTAAAAAGTAATTTTTCAAGGAAAACATGATGAAGGACGATCTTTGTTACAACAATTTCAAGCATACAGTGCCAATCCCTGCCTAATGCATCTCTATTGATCTACTAAAATTTTTATTGACTGAATAATATCTGGCGTCTATGGCGGTTCGCCTAATTCATCATTCTTTTCGCCAATATAAAAATCAAGCTTGGGTGCTTTATATCAATCAGGCAATAAAACTTTTCAACTACAACCCCACACAGATAATCATAGCCTTAAAGTATAACATCAGGCACATGTGTCTACAAACTAATCAGTATTCCAAGTGATCGAGTATACAGGTATATATGTAATATAATCGACGCGAGCTGCTGCTTCTAAGAGGAAGCAAAACTTACATGATTGCGGAGCTTCTCCTTCTGCTCGCGCTCGATGAGCTCGCGTCGTTCGCGCGCCTGATGGAGTTTGATCTGAATGTGCGACTCGATCAGATGGACTCGCTCGGTCATGCCTTGACGCACGCGTGCCACTTGGTCTTCCTGAAATTCATCACGAATTCGTTAGCGTGCGTTTTTTATGGATATATATATATACAAAAGTATTTTCGTAATGCAGACTTTAATTGTGGAATTGATATACTCTTCATAATTCAGATTTACGAGATCCAATTTTCAAATTTATGCCGCTATCGACCTATAATTCAAGACCAATGCCGTAAACTTGTATTACATACTGCGATTGCATCACGAAAATTGATGCGAGTGGAAGGGATGAAATATATACTAACGTGTTCCTTGAGACGCTCGACGATCTTCTTAATGTTCTCGTCGCGATGAGCAGCGGCAGTCTTGAGTTTCTCATCGACGGCTGCGCGAACCTCTTCGGTCTGCTGGTCAAGAAAGAATCTGGTCTTCTCGACACCCTCCAACTGCAAAATAAGAAAAGAAACGCAATCGCACAATTGTCAAATGAAACTTTTAAAGTTATTTTTACTTCAGTCGATGTAAGTATATCCACGAGAGTTTTTCTCATCGATTTCCCCGTGGAAATAATTTATCGCGGGTGAAGTCGTATATCTGTATGAGCTGACGTATAATGGAAGGATTTACTGCGGGCAGAAATTACAGGTTGAGCGAATTCTTCCTCGTCGAGCTTTACGCGGCGCGGCTCTTGAAAAATGCTCGATTCCACGAGAAAAAGTCTTCGGGTTTAACGAGCTATTTGAAAATTACAGGGCTTGAACGTGTGGTAGGTTCAAAGAATGTTAAACCAACACAGGCTGAATAGTTAAAATTTACTTTTCCAATGTTTTGCGCCTCGTTTCGAGCTTTATATATATATATATATCTAATATAGAATATGTCTTACGGTTAATCGTAAAACTAGGAAAAAAAAAATCCTAATTCAACATATATATCCAACTCACGTGCTCCTTGAGCTTATTCCGCAGATCGGTAATGTAAGCCTCCCTCTTCTCCTCGCTGTTGTTCATCTTCATGTCGAGGGACTCGCGCGTCGCGTTGACGAAGCTCGCGTTGAGCTCGTCCTTCTTGCGCGCCACCTCCTCGATCTTACTGAGTCGAGCGTTCAGGGCGGCTATCTTGTTCGCCTCGAGCGACAGTCTGCGCTCCTCGGCCGCGCGCAACTTGTCCTCGATGTTGCTCGGTTGGGTTGGCGAGGGTGTGGGCGACGGGGCGCGTTTAGCCGGTGCCGTAGGCTCAGCCAGGATCACCTCGTAGCGCAGGCCGCCCTTCGTTTTCTCTTGGCAGCGGATCTCCGTCGCTATAAAAAAAACAACGTTTTATACAAATCTTTATTGTCACGATGAGTCTTTATAAAAACTTAACATTTAATTGAAATAAGCTTTGACAGCATATTAAAAAAAAAACTAGATATAGCCATTAAAATGATCAACGATTGCGTGTCTAGACCAAATCGATTCCCCACGGAATTTACGCAGAAGCGCTTAAAATCACATCCACATCATCACATAAACGATATATATAAAAAAAAGCAACGTAAGAGTATAAACATCGACCATTTATAATCACTGAAAATTCATTACTCTTCCTGGCATTAATCAAAGTAAGCCAGGTACACACACGCACACACATTTCTTTTTCAAGCATCAGCAAAGTGGATGATCCAAATGCTCAAGAGACTTAAAGCGTCGGAATAGCGTATACGTGTACCATTATATACGTAGTCGCGTTAAAGCTCAAGGGTCATTGAAGTAATCAAGGCTCGCGTGTGTGCCATCGCCGCCGCGCTCCGCGAAATTCAATCACATTAAGGCGTAATTGTCAACGCACCGCAGCGTGTACATATAAATACATCGTGTGGAACAAATCTTAATCAGATAAATCCACTCGACTATACATTCCAAGCCCGACTATTTTCACGCTATAGGATTTCATTTCGCGTGCTTTACGCGTCTTTTGACCGTTGAACATTTTTTTATTCAATTCAGCTCCGCGTGAGACAATCAACACGCATCGATATAGTCGAGGAATACAATGATCGGAACGCGAAAGAATTGATGTAAAAGGGAGGAGAGGGACGTCGAGTATCTCTATTACCGCGGAATGATTAATGAGGATCGACCGAAAAATTCGCTTGACCGCCGCACTCGGGACTCGGTAAAAGATTGATACCACCGACTGGATAGATATGAATATTTCATCCCTTGTAATGGATTCTGTCGTTTGTTAAGCGTCTCCGTATATATACAGTATCAAGATTATATTTTTGGCTTCTATTTTACCTTTTTTTCATCGTCAATAAAGAGTAGAGCTTCATCTTATGAGCAAACTGGTAAATTCTCTTTGTCTCATCACACAACGGCAAAAAAATAAACTGCACTCAATTCCGATAACGGAAAAAAATAGTCAGAGTATAAACTTAAAATTCAGACGTCAGCGTGGCGAAATCACGATTTTCCAAGTTCAAAGACCCCTACATACATGAAAATCCATGAGATTTCCAAAAAAATCAAGCCCGCGCGATCCCCTCCCGAACGAAAAAAAAGTCCCCCGAGACGAACGCAGAGAGCACTGGTTCCACGCATGCGACACACAACGCATAGGGACGAAATAAAAAAAGAAACGGGAACAAAACTCTCGCAGTGCACGCACGAAGGGAGAGAGAAAGAGCTCGGTAGCGGTATAGGAGAGGAGGCTATGACTCAGCCTCGCGAAGGAGGATCGATCTGCCAAGGAGAGAAAGAGAGAGGGACACAGTGTGGTCTCCATAGGCACCGCGGCGTCTGGCCTCACTCGCATGTGTGTGCGCGTATGTGTATAGTATGTTGCTCTCGCACAACCTCGGCTTATACAGTACATATAGAGCTTCGCTTTTCCTTCCTGCTGCTGCTGCACCTGCACCGCGCTGCACCAATTCTCGCGCGCTCCTTTATTCCCTACTCTATAAGCTCCTTTTGTGCAGCGCTTCTTTGCTCCGATTGCACAGCTCGATGATCGTCTTTTGCCTTTGCCTAATATGCTACTATATATATATTGTTAACGCCGTTTATTTCTTGTCGGTCAAGTTTTAAAAATAAAAATTATGATATTATGCCTTTTTGTAAATATATAGGCAACCACCTCACTGGAACGCGTATACAGGTATAATATCATGGCATAACTACTTTGCCATACAATCTAACAGAAATGTGCAGCTAAAATGGAGGTAAACAACACTTTCGCAAGTTCAAACGCAACTCTATACACCAGACTATTATATATATATATTCAATGAATCTATAGTTACGTAGCTGCAGCCGTATCATAGCGCATAAACATATATCCTTGACATACACACAAAAATGAGCTCATGTGAATATACTATCACAATGTGCAATATATTAACTGAACTTTGTGACATTTGTATAAAAATTTGACTTTTTTCAAATTTGCTATATAGTGACGATTTAATATACTTGTTCAAATGACCTTTTCAATTTTCGAATCTTACATATACAAAAACTGCGGCAACTCGGATCTTCCAGTTTCATGAGAGAAAAAGCCCTTCTCGGGCGCACATATACACGCGTCCGCCAGTGCATCTGCAGGCAATCAACGACTCAATCACCCGGAGACCCCTCCAAACAAAAGAAAGAAAAAAAAAACAAAATCGCATCTCGCAACCCTACCAAATAAGGCGTCGAGTAGGTATATACACCGCGAAACCCGTAACAACTACCGTTACACATCACCTCGCAGCATCCGCCAAAAAGTTGTATACGAGGAGCTGCACATTTCGCATCCATCTCTCTGCGGCACAGAAATCTCTCTCTTACTCTCTATCGATAATGCATACATTCTTCATCATTCATTCTCCCGCTATACCCATTCATCCTCCTTACACACACTGCTTACGCCGGTGCAGTGCGATTTACACGGTATACACAGAGGACTGCATTGTCTCTCGCGATTCCGATATTCGCGATGGCAGCGCGCAATAAAATCGGAGAGAGAGTCGGTGCTGCAGCTGGGTTCGTTGAACTGCGCGCGCGACGCTTCTCTCTCTCCACTTTTGATCCTTATATTACTCGGCAGTTTTTTTTTTTTTTTTTCAAAGCTCTCGACCCTCTTTCTTTTGGAGATTCGAGCGCCAATTGCGAGGGATAAGAGTGTGCCGTGGCTTCTGAAGTCGCGGCGCGTGATGTGATCCGCGCGCCACTTCTCTTTCTTTTTCAGTGTGCGGATGGAGGCTTGCTTTTGGTGAGTTGACGAGTGTGCAGCGAGCAGAGAAAAAGGGCCCCCCCAGTTTTAAAAGGAATTTTAATGCGAGATTGAAAAGATATATATGTATACATAGAGTTTCTCGAGAGATTAAGCATTCGAGCGAGAAATTTGTATATATCCAGCAGAACTTATAACGATTGTGCACATTTCCAAAATCCTCCACGTTTCGAAATCGTGCGCCAAACGTGAAAATCTCGATATGCGCACCTATTCTACGCGAGTTACATCCTAACATTTCGATGCAGTTCCATATATACATTATACATGCATACTGCAATCTGTGTGTATGTATACTTACATATCGATTCTTATAGAAGGAACGGATAGCGGCAAAACATGCTTGCTCGATACGATCGAGCCCGTATCGAACCCAAAACTTATATACATCTATATATATATAAGGAATCAAATATGCGCAAAAGCCGTGATGTTATATAGCTCTTATCTCATCTGTGCGCTCGCATGTGCAATGCTTAACCGACTATACGTGCACATTCGATATATCCGAAATTTTAGTTTCATCTATATATATATATATAACAGTGTACATTGTCTTGTTGGGTACTATGGTTGATTCGAACACATTGAAGTACGGAACGTATAGAAGTGAACGTTACAACAATGCTTGGGTCTAACTACAAGGGACTGTCATTAATTTTTAATCCGCTGCTGCTGCACGCTATACGCACGCAAAGGAAAGGCGAGTCACGTGACGCCTACAGCACGAATGTCACGACAATATATGTGTATATTTATCGGAAAATCCATTCCTCGCTAAAGACTTTGACCCCGACTATAAAGGTCAACGATATTATATATACAGGTTTCCCCTTCCCTCCCGCCTATATTTTAGAGATTACACTAAACACACGGTATATATTAACAGAAGCTGTTTAAGCATCCGTTCATTTGCAGCACTTTTCCAGTCGGCAGCCAAGCTCTTTACACTTCAACTGTCCCCTTCCCCTTTGTGAGCTATAAGACAAAGCTGCTAAAATGTACGTGTATATGCATGTATACACACAGGGATTGCCAGACTCCGCTCCGCGAGACAATGAGAGCGTGGACACAGAGAGGAGAGAGAGTCGTTTCGAAACTATGCACTCGAGGCTTTCTCTCTCTCTCTCTCTTTTGCTCCTTAGCGCGTCTGGCTGAGTGATACAAAAGCGGAGATTTTGCAACAATGACGGCGGGATTGACGAGCGTCAATTATACCACCTATATACATATATATACAAAGACGTTGGGAAATCGAACGAGTACTTTTTCATATCGGGGCAGATTGATATAGGGACGTATACTGTGAGTCCGTGTGCAGGACTTGTGTGTTCCGTCTGCTAATATATAAGGGACTTTCTCTAAATGGTACTTTATCGATATTTCAAGTCTCTATAAATTTTGAATCTGTGAAAATTGGTCCACTGCACGACAATTAGTGCATATATAAAGGAGCGTTTATTCATTTTTCACTGGTTCAAATTTAGAGAGTATAGACTTGAACAAGTTACAGCTGCGTTTCAGTATAAAAAAAAAAAGAAATAGAACAGCAGGAAGCAAACTACTTCCATCCAAAATTATATTTCCATCCAACTTCCATAAAAGCCACTGTACATACACACACATCCCGCTATCCGTAACCCCCCATGAAAAGCGCACACTCATCTTTCCTTCAAAAATTCAACTGTATAAACACGCAGCAACAGAAAAGCAGATAAAGTCATAAAAAAAAGGACAGAAAGAAGAAAAAAATTAAGAAAAGCACACACATCAAGTTCTCTTAACTCGCACATATACTCACTTATGAACTTGACTTTCTTGGGTTGTTTGGTGCGGGGCTTGCCTTTGCCGCTGGGCTTCTTCATAGGTGCGGCGCCTCGTCGCTGAGTGGCTGCTCAAACAGAGAGAGAGAGAGAGAGAGGCGCACACACGCGACCGTAAAGTGTATGCACATTCAAGAGCTATATACACACACACACACACACACATATATGTATATACTCGTCTTCTGGAGGACGTGCACTTGGAGAAAGAAACTAGCCCCTTTTTTCGAAGGGACGATATTGCGTGCGGAAGTGTATACAGTAGCCATCTTGGGCCGCGCCCAAATCGCGTGTCGCGAATCTAACGCACGTGGCACTTTTGGTATATATATATATATGACTGTATGTCTCTGTTTGGAGAGACAATGCCGCTCGGGATGAGCATTCGGCTCGAGATAACATCGAGGCTTTAAGTACCGTTACGTGTTTTTCTGTTGCACATATTTTTTCCTTTCTCTTATCGACTCTTTCGAGATAGACGTTCGGGATTCTTTTGTTGACGTTGTATAAGCTTGTTTATGGAGCTTTGGTTTTGGCCGCTATATTTCTAAACGATCTTTTACATTGTAACTTTTTCTCTATATTTATTTGGTTGGAAATAACTGTGTTTTGAGCGTTTTCAGGCAAGGTCCTTAACAAGGTTAAACATATTTCCAACGTTCTCGATTGCGTATATAGGCGTATAGGAATAAAGCACAAGAGCTTTAATAAGCTTCTCTCCAGGCATGCAGGTAACGTTTTCTTAGCATGTGTTATTGAAAATTTCAAATCATAGAGTAAAAAATAATTAGCAAATAGATATGTCTGCTTAGGAATTTTTCTAGGACTATTTTACATTGGCTTAAAATTTAGTGAAAATTGAAAATACAGCCTTGAACTCCAACTCTTATTCCAAAACGAGTAGCGCAATAAATCTCTGCAGTCTTGCATGAATAATATTTTGCCTTTATTCAAATGCTAATTCCAAACATTTATGGATAAATTGGGTAATGGAAAAATTATGCTCGGATCATTAAATTTCTAAAAATGAAATCTCATCCCCAAAGTATCCACGTCAAGTCCGAATACTCGTGGAACACAAAAATGTAAATCAGTGTAATCCATTAAAAGCGACGAATCCTTGCTAACGTAAACCCACATAATCAAATTTAAAAATATCTCTCTCCTCTTTCCAGGACAAAGACGCGCAATGCGCTAATAGCCCAATTAAGGCATAAAACCTCGCGGAAACGAACATTTGAATATGCCAGCTGCAGAAAAATACTCCCCGCATATATATGTATACTTTGCGCAAGTGAGCGAGTAGCGTTTTAATGCGAAGTAAAAAAAAATTGACCCTCGTCAACGCTCCAGGCACGCGAACAATCAACTCCCCGGAAGGCTGAAAATATAAAAAAAGGCCGCAAAGAGCTATTTTCGTCGGGGGGGAGTTGGAAAAAGGCGTTATGTACATTTTCGTTGGAACAAAGAGTGCGCGGGAGAGAGACAGAGAGAAGGAGAGAGAGAGAGAGCCCGAAGTCGAAGTATCGACTTTGCACGACTTCGCGAAGTTGACCTGGAAAATTCGTGTGCCAAAGCTGATTTCGAAGCTATTCTCGCAGACTCTCTTCCTCCTTTTCCATATTTCTCTGTCCCTTCTTCTCCCATTTTTTTTTAAAAACTGGCAACTTTTGCTGCTTGAATTTTAGATGAGAGCTCGGAGTATACGTGTTTTAGGCTGATGGCAAAGTTGGTATCTCTCTGGGAAGCGCAGTGTAAATGAATCATGTGCTCACTCTTGGGCTATTTCGATAATTATTTAGCTGTTAGCAGCTGTGAAATTGCAGTTTCCTTTCTCTGCTGGGGAGTTGTAACGATGTTTTATTGTATACAGGTTGCGAAAAACGGAAATGACCTTTTGCATTAATAGATATATATATATATATAGCCATATTCAATTAGAATTATTGGAGTCATTTTTTTTAATTCAATTTAGCGAAGCCACTGCGAGGAAACCTTGCTCTGAATAATGTGGAAAATCGTTAGAGCGATTGTATTATTAAAATATGACAAAGGGAAATGTATGAAAAGAAATTTGATTTTGGCCAATTGATTTCAAACTAAAACTCATGCATTTTGAACATTCAGAAAGTTACTTATTAATTTTAGATTGTGAATACATTACATTTCAAATCAAAAATAGCTGCAGTCACTCGGCATCCGAAATTAATTGTAGTTAGTTGCAAATTGGGAAGTGGGTTGGGCATTGGCCATTAGTCTTCAGCTAATTTCCAAAGTTGATCGTCTGGTTTTGCTCTTAACTAATCGGTAACTAATTTTTTCCAAAAAACTAGGCGCAAACAGTAAAAAATCAACCTATTAGCCAACCAGCTCGAAATTGCATCCCGCGGACTATTCAGTTCGCATACTAATTGGAGACTGCAACTTTTAAGATTAAATTAACCCAGAATCGAATATAACTTTCCGGAATTGGCTGAAATTGATTACCTATTGTCAAGATGCTACCGCGACTCCGCGAGCGTACATATTTAATATTTAGCTGTAACCGAAAGGATTCAAATCAAATTTTTAACAATCTAACCTCAATTCCATAGAAAATAAAGTACGAATCAACGTACTTACAATTTTAGTCAATCTTGTTAATGAATGACGGCACAAACAAATTTACAAAAACGCATGGAAAGAGTCGTTATTGGAAAAATAAGGGTAAGGCTATGGAACTTTGTATAAAAAATTAGGAAGCCAGGTTGGTATACAGTTTCGAAATAATTGGAGCAATATTATTTTAATTTATTTCAATTGCAAAATGGCGCCAATTGTTTTATCGTGAAAAAAAAAACCAGAAAGAAGAATTTGGAACGATGAACATTGATATCGAATCGTTTCATGCTGCTACACTAATAGTGGCATGTACCCTACAAATAGAACAATTCAACCCTTGTTTACACTGTCTTCGTTGGATTAAACAGCGACTTACGCAATTACCAAGCCCACGTTTGATTTTGACCAATTAAATGATGGTGAACTTAAAAAAAAAAAATTTCATTTAGCTTCCATTCTACCCCTTAATAAATCCCCTGCACCACGAGATTCCAATTTACCCAGGTACCGACCTTGTCGGCGTTGCAGCGAAACGACCTAATCCAAGAAAACCAAGCTGCAAAAGTAAAAAAAATAAATAAAAAAAGATGAACTAAACAGCCTCGCACTCTGCAGCAAAAACCTATACACCCTCGTTCAGCCTCGATAGTCCACACATCCCTGTCAAGGTCCACCCCCCACACACATACACCTGGTGGTGCGAAACCCCTTGAACGTGAGAACGATAAAAAAAGAAAAGAGCGAGGCAGCAAACGACTTTATTCGTGTACTGTAAAGAATTCAAGGGAGCAAGGCGCACATATATACAAGCGAGAGAGTGTGAGACAGAAATTGATCGAACTGCAGTGTAGGGTAGCCCGGATAACGTTCGGATCTATATATGTGTACATGTGAGAGAACTGCACACCCAGATAAGCGCAAGGGCTTCGTGTGCAGGTATCGACCAGCCGACCACGCGACTGCGACGAACTTTCGACGCGATGTGTATAATGATACATACAGGTATATGTATACACACCTCTATATGCATTTAGACGCGCTTTCACCGAAACGTTGGGCTGAAAAGACGCGAGAGGAAGGATATATCGCGTGACGCTCTGGTGTGTATATATGTATCCATACCGAGTTCCTCGCTGCTGCTGCTGTTGCTGCTGCTGCTGCTGCCTGCGCAGTATTTGTGAGCAGGTATACTGCAGGAACGAAATGATGATTTTTCACTTGTCGCCAGCGAGCCGATACCCATATCCTCACGGGACCGTAACCGATCTGTACCATATTTGTAGTAGTTTGGATGATCCTCTTGATGCAGAAGAAATGAATATTATACGATCGTTCATTGGGATTCCTCGACAATAAAGTCAGGAGATTCGAAATTCAATGAAAGAGACATGCCTAAGTCCACCTAATCTCCATACGCACCTTATTTTTATCAACCTTATTTTTATCAACTTATTGACTACAAGTTTGATCATTCAACATGATATTGTTCAAGGGTCCATTTTCTACACAACTGGGTTGTTCTAATAGTTCAATATGTGATTATACTATCATATATTTAGCAAATATAGGTTAATTAGTCACTGGCTATCCATTCGAACTCTCGTATTCAAAATTACAAAAAGAAAAATAGGACTCTTAAAAGTTTCGTAACGTCGCTGCATCTCTAGGATACACCTTACACGATTTGGAACGACGTCACGCAAAACTTTAGAATACGTGTACATGAACTTTTGCGAATTTAGCTCTCACAAAGAAATAAAAGTGTATACTCTGCATCGACTTTACGAATAACGATAAAAAAAAAGCAATTTCGTTCTCTTCCCTACTTCTAAATATATTACAATCCTCTGTTCAATATTCAAAATAAGGTAGTGAAAACAATGTCTATGCTCTAAAACCTATGCAAATTTATAATCTTCCAAAGATAACAGCGCAGTGCAATTCTGACCAAAACAACTCTTCGAACTAATTAAAACTTGTACGATCCTGTTTAAGCCGTAGCAAGGCTTCAATTTGGATCAACCATTTTGAGTTTCGACTGTTTGACCTAGCCCAAACCCTACGAAACCTGTACCGAAAATCTTAGAATTCTTAGCGAGTTTTGTGTATGTGACAGAGTCAGTCAGGATGAAGACCAATTTAATGTGTTAGGCATACATAAACCAGAGTCAAAATTCCTATATTTTGCCAAGTGGCTGAGTATATTTTAACTATTTTGCAGTGGCTAAATTTAGCTAAGGAATACAACAATTAGTAGACCAACCATCTCAGACTTGTCTATTTAGAATAAAGGAACCTTCTATTCAAACAGGCAAATCTATATTTGGAGCTAGAGGTTAAATAGTTCAAGCATGCATAAATCAGCCGTCATCATCAAGCATCATAAATATACAGTATAAATTTTAAAATGGATGATTGTGTCAGCTAAATATAAAGTCCAGACCACGAAATGGAAATTAAATTTTAATAAAAGCCACGATAATAAATTTTGGGGCAACTGTTAATTAAAATATTGAATTTAAAGTAAAAAATGAATATTAATACCGAAAATGTTGTACTTTCATTTTATATAAATTAATCTACTAAAAATATTCATCAATGTAACTTTTTATTCAATAATATACTAAAAAATAGGTTACAGAATTCAATAATATATACTAAAAAGGATATAATAAGATTAACATGTACAAAGGAATCCCATTGCGAGAGAGTAGTTGAAAAAAAAAACACTTTCTCCCCGTGGATATTAATATCAGAACAGTATATAGGGGGCAAAAGAACGAAGATCTAGGAAAGGAAGATGAACACGCGCGATTGTGAAAAATTGCACTCTTAACTGCCAGGGAAAATGAAAAACTAGAGGGGGTCATGAAGTGGAAAATCGATGGAAACTCTGCATCTATAAAAAAGGGAGAAGAGACATGGAAAAAAAGTCACGACTGACAAGGCACAATGACAAATCACCGCTGCGCCTGCACGAGATTTCAACCCAACTCACTGTATATAAAAAAGCCTTGAAAGCCCTGAATATAAAATACTACGAGGAAAATGTGTATATGCGAAATACTATTTTAGGAGGATAACATGTATTTTGTCGATAACTGTGGATTAACGTTGTCCTACAAACCTCTTACAGCACTCATTTATTAAAAACCGTAGGCCTCCCTGACTTTATATAAACACATAACGATTTGTTTCCCTAATAAAGCTTTTAGGTTAAGTAACGAATGATAAGTTTGCAAATGATTCAATTATTTATTACGTAGACTGGACGAATGAGGAAACGAGCTTTTGCCTGGTAAATGTGTTTTTGCAATTCAATTCACCAGGTTTCTCCAAATAAAATCAAACCAATGCGGTTGCTCTCATTCAATTAAAAATGCAAACCTCAATCTAAATAATGAAAGCTTGTAAAATCCGGTTTTGAATTATTCAATTATTTTATTTTGCTTTTGAAAGCTGATGTTCTGCACTCAAATTGGAATGGTTCGTTAAGTCAACATTTCAGAATAACAGTTTTATAACTTAAGATTTTCTTAAATAATCCCTATGCAGTCAGATTGCGGTAGTTGTAATTGTTGCACGAAACTTGAAGTGACACAATTTTCGCTTATTAAACAGTTCAGAAAATTTTAGAATAAAAACTTTGACCGTACTTTATAAACGACGAGTTTATATTATTCGTGACCAATCTAATAGTGAATCAATTCCAATGTTTTAAACATCCAAATTAGCCATAACAGCTAACTAAACTCTGAAAACTTGCGAATAACTTTTTGACCATTCATCAAATTTATTTAATTTGCCACAATTACGGATTTTATCAAACAAGCTCATCGGAAATTCGCATTTCCATAGACTAATTTTCTTGTAAAGGAATTCTGCATCGACGATGTCCTCTAAATGAAAAAGGGGGATGAATAGAAGGGACGCCAACCATAGCCAACCAAACGTCAGGAGAAAATGGAAAAAAAAATTAAGATAAGCCGTATCGAGTGTCAGCCGGAATACCATTTCACCCACACAGTGAAACAATAACTTCCGGCTGGGAGCTTAAGTTTGTGCTCTGCGTCAGATCAATATATCGACAGAATCAAGGTTCGCTCATCTATGGTGCTGCGGATAATTAGCCGGGTTATATAATCGATCGGGTACCACTGCACGAGGAAATTCCTTCACTCCCCCTTCAAACGTTTCTCGATAGAAGATGAAAAGCATTTGATGCCGCACGCGCATGTAGCTGATAATGCAAATCCAGATGAAAAGCCGAGCTCTCGAGAGCTACTCTCGAGACTACGAGAGCATAAACCTTCAGTGAAACGTACACATACGATTCGCGAATGTGTTAGTGTTTGATAGTGGCGCCAGTCAAGTGCTGTTTGACTCTGATTGCCGATGAGTTGATTTGTTGGTCCTGCGGCGATCGATTGGTTGGAATTATGGTTTAAGTGGGTTAACTCGAAGCGACGTCAGGGATTTTGTTAACTTTAATGATGAATTGTGTTTGGTTGTGACAAGGAAGCACAGCACCAAGTGGCTGAGTTGTGAGGTTGCGATGAACCGATTTGTTTGTAGTACCGATCGATCTGGTTACTGCAAAGACACCAATTGGATTATTTTGATCTGTTAGGTGAGACGTGTAAGCGATCAGCTTGTGGTGGACTTTGTGGAGAAGCTTATATAGTCAAAGTAGACAATCTTGAAGAAAAAAAAGATATTGAATGACATAACATATTGTAGTTGAATGTAATTCAGAATATATCATGAATTTAAAAGTATAATCTTAATGTTATAACCTTTTTAAATTGAAATCTAGGTACTTATAAATTGAGGCTATTTTTCGCTTACCTATTAGAGGTTGAGAGTTCAGAATAGAATAGTATGAGATCACTTGACCCATGTTAAGTAGTCTTGTTACAGTGGCTACTGATGCATTCTTCAGATTGTAACTAATGAATTTGTAGATTAGTTCTAGTTTACCCTACTACGATTGTACTTTAGTAGATAAGATTAGTCAATACAGAATAAATTTCAACCATAGATATGATTCTAGAATTGGCGAGTACAAACATTTTCAGTTGATGTATCAGATAATTCTATATGTACTATCCTGTATTATTATGATAGAAAGTTTAGTATAAAACGATCATAGCTAAAGGTAAAGTATAAAACATAGTACAAAGAACTGCATTTGCATACCGATCGGACTCCATTAATTCCATTCATCGATTGAAAAACATAATTCTAAAAATAGATCGGAGTGACTATCAAGAAGTCAGAGTTTTGAAATCGAGTCGCTTGACCTTGTCCAAGGGAGCTCGGAATCGGAAGTCAAGCTGCGACGGTTTACAAGGAATAGAAAAGCGGCGTTTCCTTCAAAGAGTCGAGCGTCACATGAAATCGAAGAAATGCCATTTGCTAGCTTTTATATACATACGCCCAGCAGCGCCAGAACTCGTAAATGTCGCATAAATTAGCAAGGATTAACTTTATCGTCCTTTGCGGCTAGTTTATCTCGGTACTTTTTCCCTTCTTTGTCGATTGAAAGCCTTTAATTAAAATGTCGATAAACCTGTTTTTCTGCGATCGAATTCAGGGCCTGCAGGTAATTATTATGCAGTGTAATAATTGGTAATCTTTTGGAATCGTGTTGTGTTTGTTGACTAAAATAAAACAATAAGAATAATATGCATTTCTATGGAATTTATAAGCTTTGCAAGTAACAGAACAGAATTTAATCTTCAATTTTTAAAGAAGTTTTAATAGTATTATAAATATACCCTCTTGATTGAAATTGTTCAGGTTTGTCTAATTTTATAGTGGTTTTGCCGCATGTTTTCTTAAAATTAAAGTTCTGATTAAAAGTTGAGAGTCCTACATAACTTTCTAGCAGGTTACTTTATAAATTAACGCATATGTGCTACATAAGAAGCATCTGCACATCGATTGTTAAATATCACTTATGAAATTTTAAAATCTAATCGAATTAATAGTACTTTATTATCTCGAAGGTTACCCGTTGAAAGTATTTCTTGTATATTATATTTTAATACAAATTGAAAAAAGTCTTTAGGTATTATAGAATATCTTTCATTAATGCTTTAATAGTTTTTAAATTACACGACAAATCTTTTTATTACCTTTTGTCAATGTTTCTTTAAAAAATTCTGCGCTTAAGTTTGAGTCTTGTCAATATTACAGATCTAAAGGAATATTTCTTGTAGTCTACGAAGGTCAATAACCGAGAATTCGTAGGTCGTATATACAGACTAAATGTACAAATACGAAGCACAGATTTGTTAAATAAAAAATCCTTGCATAATAAATTTTCATACATGAAAATCGTAATAACTTTGTATCGCAACATCCAATACCTGCCTATAACAAGCTTATACAACATTTATAAATAAAGTTTAGTTCATTCCCGATCAGCTAAAGCGCAACTCGATCTGAACGATTACGAAAGCCCTAATTATCCTCCAGAAGCTAGATATTCAAATTACAAAATGAAAAAATCAATGGCTAGTGTGAAGGTGTCGACTCACCGACGAGGCTGAGCGGCGCCTTGCAGCTGTGGCAGAAGCACTGCAGTACGCAGTCGCGCACAAGACCGATCAGCATTTTGCCTGATTATACGTTCGCGAATTTGTGATAGGAGCTGTAACGGGTCCTTCCTTCGTGCTTCCCTTTCCTAAATCAGTTGGGCATCAAGGGGAGAAAAATGGAAGTGGTTCCGGAGTCCAAAAAACATAAAGGAGTGTATATATCGTCTCGACTTTTATCTCAACATCGATTGTTCTTTCTCTCCTACTCGAGAATTTCGTTGGGGTGAATGAGAAGCGAGAATTCACAGGAAGTGGCGATATCAGATCTTTTCCTTCATTTGCTCCGATACGCGTATGACTAATATTATTTTTTATTTGTTCCTTATTGGCGTATTACGTATGTAAGAGAATAACATTCATAACAAATGAAGTGTTCATAAAATTTTCAGAAATTATAAAAATTTAACGTCTGCAAATGAAATCTGAGTTTTTCGAGTTCCGACTTTTTTTCTAGATTTAATTTACTAAAATTATTACTAATAATATTATAATTGAAATTGAAAACGTTAATTGAATATACTTAAAAGGATTGTAGATTAATGTTCATAACACTTGTAATACTTATTAATTTATCATTAAAAAGTAATAAACTTTTTATGTCAATTATTTATAAATTATTTGATTGTATTCTGATTAAGAGAACTTTTTGAGCGCTCGTATGATTTTGTTACTAAGGGTAAAATTTCGTTACTATGACAATGAGTTTCCTTGGCTATAGACTTTCGCGAAAGCGATAAAAGTGATTTTATTGATTCCGTTGCAGTCAAAAGTGACGTCATTTTGTAACTTAATGATTTTATAATTTCATCTCAAGTTATTACATTAACTTCAGTTCACAAATATTTTAAAATCATATTCAATCTCTTCTCCTAGTGGCACGAGGTATACATTTACTTTTACAATTTTTCAAAATTCTCTCGTTAAATGAACTGTAAGATGGGAATGTTTGTAACAAAAATCTCAACAGTTAGATCAAAGTAAGAAATATGGCCAGTTATACTCGGGAATAAAGAGATGAAACGATAATTTATAACTATAAATAATATAGGAAATGTAATTTCAAGTTTCTCAATTGGTATGAAAATTGATAATTTAAAACTTTTTTAATATTCGCTTTTTCTAAAAATTGGACAATCTATAATTACTTGAAAAAAAATGTGTTAGATTGAATTTCGAAAGTGAAGATTATCAACTAAAGTTGATAAAAAAACAGTTTAATGGTTTATAAGAACAAAAAATTTACAATGTTCCAAACATTGATAAGAAAATTTTACATTTTACGTTAACGATTAAATATTTAACAATGATATTTATTACAAAATATATATGAAAATACTAAGCAACTCTTAATCGGTAATTAATTCAAGCTATAAAGTATAAAAAAAGTGAGCATTTTATGTCATTGCACCCCAAACTATATGATTCATCACTCAGAGTACGATCGATTACTTTTGCAAAAACGCTACCCTCTCTAAGCCGTACTCCATAAAATCCTTCTTCATCACACCGGTAAATAAGAAAAAAAAGGCTTAAAATATCAACAACCACTTAAAACGTCTACATAAAACCGATGCGGCATTGCACCGTCTGAGTAAGCCTGTATCCTACTACTTATTCGCATACCTAGCGCTAAACCCTCCCGATTACTCACTGCTTCTCCTCCACCTCCTCAAGAACACCCCAATCGAAGCCTCGCAACAAGAGAAAAACCAAATGCTGCCGGATAAGTGAAATTTTTGACTCGAGTGTGAAATAAGCGAAAGAGAACTAACCGAGAGATTCGGCACTGAGATAAAAGACGGAAGGACTGTGATATGCCTTTTTTTCTCCCTCTCTCCCTCTTCGGCAGCTCTTGGTGTCAGGTGTATGCGCAACCGGGGCGGTGGCTGATCGGCGACTGAGGGTAGGAGAGAAAGAGAGAGCAAGCGGCGGCGACGGCGGCGGCAGCGGCGGTGCCACAGCGCCGCGGCGCCCGGCGTCGCTCGATATGCCGGCCCTCTCCTCTCCTCGCTCTCTCGCTCTGTCTCTCGCGGCTCTCTTGTGCCGGCGATATGCTTGTCTGACCGTTACGTGCAGAAACGAGAGAAAGAGAATTGCATGCGCTTGAATTTTGGCGAATCCTAGTCCAAAGTTCCTGTTTTATCGGCGGAAAATTTGCTCTTGCTAGTAAGGAATTATTTTAATTTTCTGTTTTACCGACCGAACAGTGTATAAACAATGAATCAATTTTATTTTTATTTGCAAACAATGTAAATGTATGTAGAATCACGGATAGGCTTGGAATTCTTCTGTAATTATTATGTTTTCTGAAAAATTCAGTGTACCTTATCGATACTAGAATATTTTCATTTGAAAAATACCTACATGGATCTATGAACAATGAAGACATTAATAGATCTATCAAAGATGTTTTCTACTTAAATCAAAATATTGTCGGTACAATAGGACCATCATATATTATTAATTTTATTAATCGTCAAAATAAACAAAGATACAAAGAAGCGTTAACAAATTGGATATTTGCTTTGACTGCATTCAATTTCAGCCATTCATTTAAAATTCAATCTATCAGATATTCAAGTTTGACTAGCCATAAAATTGTTAGAGGTAATAAATAGCCGAGAGGTTTCCTGCATCATCGATATTTTATGGGGTATTATATCTACGCAGAATTTATCACACGAGTGAAGTGAAATATTTACAATTCAAGAATGTAATCTTTTATCACGGTGCAAGCCTACGGGTCAACATAGAATCTCCAAAAAATATTAAGTAATTTTGTTTGCAAATGGAAAAAAAAATTGATGGGGTGTCTGTCGAATACCGGAAAATTTAAAGGAGTGTGAAAACGTTACTTACTTTTATAGGTACAATATTTTACACCGGTGACGCCTTATAGGTACCTACTTCTGACTATGAAATTATTTTATTCTACATTTCATTGCAAGAAAAATTTAAACAAATTTTTTTTTACATTTGCATCAACTAAAAAATTTCATTAAATGAAATTAGTTTATTTTTTTTGTATTAATGAATAAAAAGAAATAAGTAAACTTTTATATTTTTTAGTGTATTTTACCTCATAATCATTCAAGAAAAAATTATATAGAATCAAAATTTACCAAAATTTGAAAATAATCTATCTTGGTTTTTAGAAAATTATTTCTTTATATTATATTCTACTGCAATCTATTTTCAAGCAAACCATGAATCAATGATATATTTCAGTTACCCCGACGGAAATAAAATATGAACTAGAAATCAATTTCACAGTATCCAAAATTTTCACTCAAAATTAATCCCACAGAATTTATTAAGCGATTGTGCAATAAATATCGATAGATACATGTAGAACAACTGAACAGTGTACGTAATATAATGCAAGCACAAATAAATAGTAATTTAAAGTGACATCAGGTATGATCCGGGTATAAAGTAAGGCGACGCGGATAAACGTCGGTATACATTTTGCAAAATCTCCTTAAAAAATAACATTAAAAGTCAGCATTAATCCTTTGTAATCCTACCAGTCCGACTACGGTGAGCAATAGCGCAGCAAATTCATTTTGAATTTATTTTTATTGTAATGGTAGAAAAATGAATGACGTTTTTGGATTACTCGGACTCAACTATTCGACTACTGCAACTTTATAGGCAATATTTTGAATAAAAACTTATTGGCATTAAAACAAATATAACTGACTGTTGTGGAAAAAAACACTATCATCCAAGTATGAATGCAGTAAATGGGAAAAAAGAATTATTTGAATGTGAATTAGTAATTCCTGCTTTATTTTTAATTATACAATTTTGCAATTAATTTTTTCATAAGTTTCAGAAAACGAGGAAAAATTCTCGTCAACCTCAAAGATCAAATAATTAAGAATTAAATTTCGGAATATAATCGTCCAAGTGAAATCAACGTTCGTCACAAAAATTATAAAACTACAGTAAGAAATCGTAACGCTAGCGACAGAGAGGAAAGAGAAGCAGCAACGCATCTGTCAAGCACGACAATAAAAAAACGCCTACATGCAACCCATTCCCCGATTTTTTTTTTCATCCCCGAGTTCGAGCCTCTTCACGTTATATACATGCAAGCGCACACGTCGTTTTGGTCTCTGGATTGTAGAGGTCGAGTTATTGCTCTCTAGTTCCGTCGTTTTCCGTTTTCCTTTTTTTCCCGCGCTCGTCTATATACCTCGCGGTGGTTCGTCGCGCGATGCATATTCACCAGCGGGGGTCTGGGCAGTAAATTATAAGCGCAGACTCGTGAGTGATTTTATTGGGATCAAAGTTTTACCATAGGTGAGCCCCGCGGATTTTTCTTTTCGTTCTTCTCCAGGACACGACCAACAAACGAATTATACGCGAGTGCTTGTTATATACCCCCAGGGCTGAGTTTCCACTATTCTCGTCTGTGTCAATGCTCGTTCGATTGCTATCGAGAGCAGTATAGATGCGCTTGGATATACGATGAGGGCATGCCTTTTTTAACGAATTTGCACAGTTGGAGTCTTTTTCGTAAAAGTGTACGTATTCGAAGTGAATGTAAAAAGCAATTTTGTATGCACACTTCTGATTACTTAAATAATAATATTATCATAGTCTAAATTTTATACCATTTATCACAGTGCCATTAAGTGACAATTTAAATATGATTTTAAAGCTTATTAGAATACATGCAAATGCATTTTTTACACATAATTTGTGACCAGAAAAGTCAATACTTATTATGTATTTCATACAGGATAGTATTTCTAAAATGGAGTACTGGTAAAAATCTTCAAAGTTAAAAGAATAATAATAAACAGTAATATCCAATTTTCTCTCACACATAAACACTGGAATGGAACAAATTTTCTTTCAAATATGAAAAACCTGACGGATTCAAAAGCATTTCGAGACGGGAGTAAATCCGAGCTAAAACACGACTGACGCGAGGCGGAGAAAATAGCATCGGCAAAACTTAAAAAACCAGAAAAAAAGTGTGTCACTGCTTCGTAAAAGGATTAAAACGTGGCTCGTCGGGCGCATCAGCGTTTTTCCCTCCCCCCCAAGTCCGGAAAATAAAAGATTAAAGTTTAGCCGCGCGCCGTTCGTCAATCTGCAACGCCGGCGCAAATCGAATTTCATTTGCACACGTCGAAAACGAACAGGAAAATCCCTGATGGAAAGCCCAGGAACAAGAAGGAAGGCGAGAGAGAAAATGATTTAACTCGGGGAAAGTGGAAAAGATCGAGAAGAATTTTATTACGGACTTAAAGTGACTATGAGCTGCAATTAAGCCAGATGAAATCTGAATTATGACGCTCCATTTTCGGAATTATTCATTTTCTTGCATAATGTGGACTATTTTTGTTTCAATCGTGAACAATAAATTTTCCTATTTTCAGCTTTTGCCATCAAGGAGTGAAAAAAACAGGTTTTTAATTAAATTTGATACATATTTGAAATATTTTATTATATTCAAAACACAAATATTGTTGGAAAAAATTCGTATAATAAAAGTTAGAGCATGCGAATTTCCATTTGGAATGTTGACACTGAGCTTTAATGGAATATGAACACAAACAACTACAGTAAATTAATAAAAAGCAATTCTATTTGTCTCTCGAATTTTTAAAAAAGAATTCTAACGCTACTTTGTAAGATATCTGTTTGAGGAAATAATTGGCAAGTATCTATATAATAAAACTAATGGGTATAATAAAATCATCTATAATTGCAATACCAGTAACGATAGCACCGACACGGACAATCTTATCCACAGATGCTGGAGTAAATAAAGAGAGACAGAGCAAGAAAGGCGAAATATATTATATACAAATACCGATAAGAGGACAGGGGACTTTAAGAGAGTGAGATATAGACCGTGCGCTATTTCATTCAAGTTTAACACGGGTGCGAGCCGACGAATGGTTAAAGAATTTCCAGGAGAATTCGATCGTACGCCTTTTCATCCGACGAATTAAAGCTCATTCCTTCTCCTTCCGTCCTCCTCGTTTCCTCTTTCTTTCCCAACCCCTCGACCGTCCATTTCGAGCGCTTTATATTCCCATTCGTCAAGCGGCGATGTTTTGTTTTCAAGAATCCCGGGGGAGAATTAATGGTGCTTCATTTTTTTTCCAACTACATTGTGGAAACTGTGATCAGTGAGCATTCAGTTACCAATCCATTATTTCAAATTAAATTATAAAATTCAAAGTTACATTCGAACTAACTTTCAAGTATCGCTTGGATAATCCTGATTCACATACATTTATTCGTGGGAAATATTAAATAATGTTTTGATAAATCGTGTTAAAGTAAAACAGCGATTATAGATTATATTTACTTAACTCGGTCACTAAAATTCGTTGAATCTTGTGTGCACAGGATAGAGCGATATATACAAGAAAAACAGTTATTTTTCCGACTGAGAGTGTAAATAAAAGTTTTATGTGATTGGATGGATAAATTCAAAGCTTGGAAGAAATTAATCAAACTTTTCCCCGCATTTCACTTTAAAAAGAATAAAAATACTCTGACTGAGAAAAGTTAGTTAATTCCAGTTGAGATTTAAACTTAACCAATAGTTTAGTGCATAAGTTTTCTTATCTTTCGTCAATCAATACTTAAAATGACTATTTAGATCTATAGACTTTGAATTTAGTGGATATATTAGATCCGAATGTAAGTTAATATTTCTTTTTCCATCCGTTAAATGTGAAATTTGAAAAATAAATTCGTAATCTTTGTAGGTAAACGTAAACAAAAGAGAGCACTCCTGTAAAGAGGACGAATAAAACTTGCTGAAGCCGGCACGTAAAATATGCTAATAGAAAATGATTGACATGAAAAGTATACAAATCATTTTCATTTATCTTAAATAATGATTTTACTTCAATTCAACATTTCTTACTTTCTCAATAATGTACAGGTAGGTATTATTCGTCTACTATCGGAAGTGCCATTGTATGGGTTCGTCTTTGTGTATAGACTATTGATAAGTATGTACAATATTCAAATTCAGTGTGTAAAGGAGGTCGATCCAATAAAGTTTTCTTTACACCGAATACTCAAATTATTCAAGCTTGATATTCCTTTACTCGCATTATTTTTAACGACCGACACTCGTTCGCTTGCATTGTTATTTTTACCTATTGATATTCGATAATAAAATTGTCAATCGGGATATCAGGAGATCTGAAAATCGAGTTTAAAAAGTGTACAGATATGTTAGGAAAATCACGAATAGCTGGATTTTGCGAACTTTCCCTCGATTGAAAAGCTGATCTCGCGTACAGGAGAGAGAAACTGTAAGTATCATCAATTGCACGTCAGACGTAGAAAAAGTTTCCCACATACCGGAGACGAAAAAAATTTCCCAATGGCCAAACTCGTCGACTTGACGCATCTCGTTGCTGATTAGCCGTGCAATTAAGATCGAAAATGGCCAAGTGGAGAAAAAAAAGTCACTGGGTGTCTTCGAATAATGTTATCGATACACGGCAGCAGTGACATTTAAACGCAAAAAAGGCGAGGAATTTCTTTTAAAGTACTTGTATTATACGACAAACGTAGCGTCTTAATTTGTTCTTAGATCAATTCATTTTGCCATCATTCTTAACGATCATTGGCATTATTTAGAAATGAATTATATTAAAATTAATTACTCATACCCTGAACGAAACCTAGAGTTTAATTTATCAAGTTGGCATTGCATTATAATGCTGTTAAACTAAAATTACTCAAGTAATGTGCAAAAATCAATAGGAGCTGGTCCGAAAATAGAAAAGAATTAAGATTCTCATTTTACTGCATCCTGTATCTTATCATAAATATATAATCAAAATTATAATCGATCGTCATAAAATTTCAGGCATTACCAACAAATAATTCAAATCCCCAAAGTACAGATAACGAGTTTCGTACAATAATGAAAAAAAAAACTGCACATCACTTGTGTAAATGTAATTTCTGGACCAATACCCATAAACCCACTGAACGACATCCGCGAGTCTTTCCGTATTAATTCTCAACCAGAAACCTGCAGCGGGGAAAGCAGAAGCGGCGACAAGCAATAGTTTTCACCTTCCTCGTCTCCCATCGTCTTGCGGAGAAAACCCCATCGCGACCGTAGGCGCACACAATCGGGTTAACCCACGCAGTGCGACTTCTCTCGGTGTCGCCGGTACTGGTGTGCGCAGTGTGTTACGGTGATAGGTGAAAAAAAAGCGCCGACTTTAGAAAGCGAGTCGCGCAAAAAAGGGACATTATTTCTCTCTCTCTTCACCCTGGGATCCTTAGCGGATAAATATATACGATATCCAGAATCGGGTCATACGCAAGAGTGAAAAAAAAGAAAAAAATAGTGTGTGTGTGTGTGTGTGTGTGTG
>UELV01180886.1:6423-33621 GCA_900490015.1 Megastigmus stigmatizans
GGGGGGGGGGGGGGGGGGGGATGAAGCACAGCCTCCCCGGCAAGCAGGCACACACCCACTACCCTCTATCTTTCTCCCCGTCTCTTGGCGTCATCTGAAAGTGATGGTAAATCAATACCACGCAGCAGCAGTAGCACCACCACTACCACCACCACCGGTAGCCACCGCCTGTGATACCGCGAAAACAGCCCCCAGTAGGAGTCTAGATGCCTTCGTACACACGGTAGCGCTATATCCTGCCGAGGTATTTCCGGCTTGCCGACTCCCTCGCTCCTTGGCTCCAGCTTTGGTCAGGGGAGGAGGAGAGTGGAGAGATTCGTTCTTGAAATTCGCGCAGCGTGCGGTTTATCTGCAAATGCTCGTACACGGCAGGTTGATGGAAGTTCTGCCGATGCGGAAGAAAAGTTCGTCCTGGACTCGAATCGCGCCAACGAGACAATTTTTCGTTTCAGGGTGCTGCAAGGGAAAATGTCTCATTGTGGGCGCGATGGGACGATCGATATGTTTCGTTGGAGATTGTTGTCTTTAATTTAGATTGATAAGATGCACGTGTTGAGAGACTGATCTTATTTATGATTGTTTATCGAGAGACCTTCTAATTATATGGTTTATGTAATTCTCAACAGTATTGGATTAAGTATTAGAAGTGTGTGATAATAAGGTCATTAGGTTTGCATCGATTTCTAATCAGATAATGATGTGAGATGTCTTATTCGTGGTTCGTTCCAATTTCGAGAATATTTTCTCGCATAACCTGACTGGAGCTGCTGTCGATTCCATTTACTCGGTTGAGTTAAAAAGCTAGATTATCATAATTTGTTTGTTATAAACATTATTGATAAAAGAGGTATGCTTAAGTTGGCTGGGCATTTTAAAAAGATGTTGAGATTTAAAGATTGTATTATATGACCTGCTTAAAATTTGAAAAATTTCGATGAATGTGATACTTGATGATAAAACCTCTTAAGATGCTACCATTACCAATTTGGTATCTCTAATTATCAAAGTTTTAATAACCATCAAAATATTTTGATAAACTGTTTTTACACATGTGACTGTTAAGTGTAAGCATGTTTTAAAAGCCAGTAATTGATTATAGAGATGTAATCATGACAAGCACTTTTAATTAAAGTTTTTTTTTTCCTGCAAATATTATACTTGTCGAATATATTGTCTTGCTGCAAATTAACTAATAGCTAAGTAACTAATATTTAAGAGAAAATATTTTTTATTCGATAGTTCTTATTTTAATATAAAAATGTTTTATAATATTGATTTAGATAAAGGTGTCAAACCAGACGCTGATAGAAAAATTTCTATTTTTTTTAATACTATCAATCAATTTGATTAATCTACGAACATTTATCTCATTGAACCATCATAAAATATTTTCTAAATACAATCTTTTTCAGACGTTTTTGTACAGACTAATTCTTCTAATCTTTTGACCTGCATTTTCTCTTAATTTGAAATAGTGGAAACTAGGTTACTGTCCACATTAGTGTATATGCACTGATTTATCCAGTGATCTTCTATAATATTTACTGGAAAAAAAAACCCAGAGAATATACACGAATTTTCGGCCAATAACCAAGTTTGCACTGATTTGAAAGTGAAATTTCTTTTAATCTTTTTAGAATCACTGAAAGTAAAGTGACTGCCAATCGTGATATTGTGTAATTGGAATAAAAGGAAATATAAGTCACTAAATTTCAAAGTAAAATCATTATTTGTAATAAGATAATTCGGTGCATTTGCATAAATGCTATCTCTTTCTTCAAAATTTTGAACGATAATATCGATTGTAAAAAAAGTTTCAATTGAAATTTTACCAATATGTTTAAATAATGACTTTGAATTCTCTGGGTTCATTAAATGATCTGTTCGAGCGTTTAATTGCAAAACGTACTTGGCTCGCTCGAATTTAAAAGTTTGAGTGGAAACAATGCAATTGGAGTGAGCACGATTACGAAGCGAGCGGATAAATATATTTGTTTGTAAATTGAATGCAAAAAATGCACAGGTGCGCTCCAATTTTTTAGATTACTTTAATGGACTTTTTATGTTTCCTTGTCAGATTGGCAGCAGACAAAAAAACAGTTAATCGTCGATACGAAAAATACTCTCTTGTTTATGCCAATTATCTAGGATATAAATCAATCAGTCGCAATACCGTTCTACAATGAAGTAAGCCTTAAGTGCGCAGTATCAACTGCGGCATTGATAAGTCTTTAATTCTTATTAGAGGCCGCTATCTGTAATCCGGCGAATATAAGTACAAACGATGAATAACGTGGCTCTTAGATCAAAGCTTATTATTAAAGATGATGTATGGAAAATACGACGAAAGATCATTGACAGCTGAGAAGATGCTCAAAACTTAATTAAAAGTGGAGTCTTGCTCGATAAATGATTGCAGCTAGCAATTTTAATCCAATTTTTATTGGCAAGCTTATCTGTGATACACAATTTCGAGGAAGTCTATTGATGAATGTATATTCCTTAGATCATGCTTTGTTTTTAACGATTGTTATCTCGAAAAATTTATTTACTCTTGAGTAATAAGTAAGTTATCAGATCTGTAAGTTTATTACGTGTTCCTCAAAACTTAATTATTTACATTTCTTTAGCTTAACAATAACAACATTGTTTATTATCTGATTAACTTCAACTTCTTTTTTTACCAATTGCAAGTTTTTAGTTCGTTACTTTTAGTTTTCGGTACTAATTAGACTTATGTGACACATTCAACCCATTTTATACATTAACGTATAAGAAAGACAAAATAAAGTATCTTGCGATATAAACACAAAAACTTGCAGAGTGCAATAAGAGCCTTCCTGTCAATACTCCAGAGGTGTGCAAAGTCGAAGTGGCCGCGGCATTATGGAAGTCGCTTGCACATCAATGCGAGATATCGTTCGGGGCCGCAGATTTCCCTTCGTCGGTATTGCGTATGACCGATAAAACTGGCGCCTACGTCATGTCAAGCGCCGAGGCTTATCCGTGGACTCTTCGCTCTACTGATTTATCTTGCTCATCGAAGAAGATAAATATGAATATGAAAAACGCGTGCCTTTAGTCTTATGTTTATGTTTATTGTTTCTTTCATAACTCGCAGCAACATATTTTAAACTTGAAAAGCCAGTTTTGTTTCGGTACAGCTTTAATGATCAGTTTTAGTTTGACCTTCCAATCTATGGATAACAAATATTAAAATACTTATTCCTCAGTTTCCTAACGGCTTATTTATTCCTTATTTGCACCGAAACAAAGTTGATAAATGTATAAAAACTGATATATATCAATTATTATTACAACTATAACTTGATATTTGAAAATCGCACAATTAAGATTTAGGGTAGCTGAGATATGCGGTGAGCCAATGGAATGAATGCCGTCAGTTGGATTGCATCCAACAAGCCACCTACAGTATTCTATTGGGAACAAATACTAGCATGTAAGTCAAATGCAAACTGGTTCAGTTGCCGGGCCACTTCTTCTTTGCAGCTTAACTATTGTATTTGTTGTAACAAAAACTGTTTTTCATACACTTTTATCCAATTATTTTATTAAGTTTATATGTGTAAAATATGAAAATTATGAGTTTATTATTTTTGCGTCAGTGCAATTAAAACTGCAGGAAAATGAAAACATTAAATGTAGGAAAACTTTAAAAATATAATTTTTTTTAATAATATTCTATAAATTTTGTTTTATTATTGATATCAAAATCATTTTTATGCTAATTGTTCAAATTTGATCTAGTAGCCATCGTAGATCCAAATTTATTTAAACGAAGCAAATTTTTCAAAATATGGTTTTACACAATGTTGATAACTGAATAAATAATCAAAACGCGATAATTTATAAGTCATTGAAATCTTTCCAATAAAGCATTGCACGCATGTGCGCGCAATAAAACTTTTTTCATTAACGCGAAATTAGGAAAACAAGAATCTTAATGGTAATAAATATGCCCCGTCAGTAAAACAAATAAAAATGCCCAGCCACCCGTTTAGAAAAGATTAAATTACAATCCCGAAGTAGTATAGGACACATTAAAAACTTTTTTCCAGTCTTAGGCGTCACAGCCTGCTGCTGAAATACGTCGCTTCTATTTTCTAGTCACGATTTCGATTGCCTCGTAGATAGAGGCCGAAGGCGACTGTTCTGCAGGCCCGCCATTTTTTTTCGAAGAAAATTAATCTGTTTCATTCTTTTTTCGACAACGTTTTGGATTATATGGGCAAAATTATTGCAATGTTATCATCCCATTCAGATTGAAATTATGTTAGTATAACGCTTAAAAGGGTGTCCCTCGAGTCTCATTTAAAATGCTAATTCCATTCGTGTTTTGCCTCTTGGCGACCGCCGGTATTTAACGACCTCTTTTTATACAAAGTTTTTCATTTTTTATCAACTTTTCTTATTAAACTCAGTCGCTCTTTCCTCCCACCATTTTTTATACACATATATTTGCCCCAGAGTTTCGGGAGTTACGCGAAAATCGATGGTTATTTCCGGCACCATTAAATCATCGTTCTTTTTTTCTGTAGCAGCCTCAAACTTTCCTGAAAATGCCTTGAACCACAAGGAAACCGCCGCTACCTTCGCCTCCTTCGTTGCTCATTTTTCTTCTCCCACAGATGATAAAACTTTTCGCTTCGCGCAGTTGATGCGCGGCCCGAGGCTAGAGAGGCAAGAAATCCTTTTCTCTACTTTTCTAGAACCTTTCTAGCAATTTAACTTTCCTTTTTCCTTCTTGTCTTTGAACAATCTTACTGTCTGTGCAGTCGTGAAAGATACTTTCATAAATTTATCAAACAATGCATTAAATTGCTATTAAGCAATGCTTTTATAAACTTGAAAACATGACGCTTCTTGAAACGAGATACAGTTTAACATACCTACCTTATTAGTTATGTTTTTCAAAAATTTTAAATAGAATATAGAGTTTTAACGAATTATATTTCTGTACACATTTTCTACAAAGCTAAATAAGAAATAAATATTATCAATATGTTTTAATCTTTTCTTGCATTAATAATATATCAATGTCAGATGCAACCAGTGCAACCCCTTTTCTGAAGGCTCTATGAAATAAAACTTGTTTATCAGGTACCAAAACAAGCAATATTAAAAGTTTTCACTAATCTTGACTCATAAAATTCAATTCTAAAATGTTAATTTACTTTAAATTGACCTCAACTCTCAGTCACGGTACAAAAACGTTAATTTTAAACGTTCTCTTAAGAGTGGAAAAACTATACTTGTATAGCAGCCACGACTTTGAATCCTCTAATTACAGCAACGTCAAAGCGCCTCGTCATAAAAATAAAGCCATAATTTTACTTCACAGAATTAAGTCTAAAAAAGATAGAAAGAGAGAGAGATAGGGGGGAACAGCAACCCAAGTCTGCAACCCAAACTATGCGCAGACATTAGCACTCCCTCTAATGAAAACGAGTGGGCGGCACTGCTGAACCTCTTCGCTCGCGTAGTTACACTCTCGTCCATGTATATTTTCACTCTTGGAAAAAAAAGAGGAAGGAAAAAAGGAATAAACGAGCAGCCAAGTACAAGAGCGTAGATAAAGGGAGAGAGGAAGACAAGACGTAAGCAAGAGAAAATAGAAAAGCACCGAACGGTGTAAAGAACAAACATTACGTTTAGTCGTGTTCCCAAAGTCTCTCTCTCTCTCTCGCTCTCGCTCTATAGTTTTCGCGTCCCTCACCCTCAGCGAAGGACGTAGCGAACCTGCGCGCGTGCAGATATTGATTAAATCCTCCCCGGGCGGGTGGAGAGTTGTCGGCCATCTTGTGCGGCGCAACCTCCCATTGGCCGACGTCCATTTTGACGTCCCTCCTCCTCCTCACTCTTGTATACTCGCATAGCCGTACATTTCCCTCTCCCAGTGTTGGTGTGCACACACACACACACACTCATACACACACACAAGCATATGTACCTCGTACCCTCATCTGTCGAGGACGAGGAATCTACCCCAACTCTCCCTCCCTCTTTGACGATTGAATTCCCGTTTTCCAGCACGTTGAGACTCTCCCGTACGCGCTTGTGTGTATAGCTCGAGGGAAGAGGAGAAAGAGAAAAAGAATGCCTTTTCTTTCAGTCTCCCGTACTGGCACACGGCGTTTACTTTCCTTCCTTACAGCTTTTTTCCATCACAGTGCACAGGGCTGTTGGAGGTGTATGTGCATGGTATAGGTATAGCTGGAGCTTTTCGGGAGGATAAATCACGCTGGCCCACATACGAACTGACGGATCTTGTGCTATTTGAGCCAATGAAACGTTATACGCCTTATTGCGATGGTGGATTTTCTCTGGTGTCTGGGGCTTCAATGAAGTCTGACTTTTTTTTGTTTTTAATTAGTGCAGGTAGAGGAGAGTGGAATTGCGCACAATTATATAAAACTATTTTGATGGAGACCATTAGTGCGTAACACGCAAATAAAAAAATTAGAGGAAATTTGAATGCCCACAGCTTTAGTAAAAAAACTTTTAAGCTGAATTTCATTGGTGAGATACTGTGTTTTTTATTTCGCTTAATTTAATGCTAAACTAGCAAAAAGTTGTCACCCGCTAAAGCTCACTCGTGCTAAATTTGCATTTACCAAATTTCCATATTGGAAAAAATTCTTTGTTAAAAAGGAGAACAGATTCAATATTGGGAGAAACTATTATTCTTCATTTAACAATTAATTTATATTTTATCATTAAATTTTAGAATAAAATACTAAATAGCTGTTCTTATGCTCCTAATATCTCATTTATTAACTAAATGAGTATCAGGTAATTTTTGAACAATTAATTATTTCTCTTTGAAATATTAAAGCTGCTTACTCGATCCTATTTCTGATCAATAAGTTTTATAAGTATTGAACTAATAGAAATGTAGACTAAAAAAATACTTATAGCATAATAGATATGTAATTTAACTTTCTTTGTTGTATATATAAGTACATACATTTAACTTTCGAAAATATTCTGTAAAAATATTTAAAAACCGACTCTTAAGCTTATTTATAGCCTATGAAAACAGTCACTGAATTCCGGAAGATTTTATAGACGTTTTGGAGATTGCAAAGATTAATTAAGTACATTTCAGTTCTTAAAAAATTAAGTCTTTTATGATTTTTAAATGCATAATTGCGGATTAAAATTGTTTGATGAGAAATTGAGTATATATATACACACATATATATACACACTATATAACAAAATTTTTACAAAATTTTTTGCTTTCGCATGTCTGAGATAAAAATTTGAGAAAATGGGTGTTTTAGGTTTATAGAGGGTGAAAGAAATTTTTTACTATGCATATAGATAGTTGAATAAATATATGAAAATCAAAGTGTAATATATAATAAATAGTTAACGTAAATAAATATATTGATTTGAATGAACCAATTTAGCTGTTTTGTCTAATCATCTAGATAATGAAAGTACATTAGCAAAATTTCTATCGTAAAATAATGCATAAACATATGGAACATTGTAAAACAGTGAAATTCACTGCAGTCGTCGAGGTTTAAAAAACGTATCTTTTTTGTCGGAGTAACCCCATTTTTGTGCTGAAACTTTAAAGCTTAGTATATAGCAGTTTTCCGCCCAATAAGGAAAAAGTTGTACTTGAAAGTACTACTAGAATTTTTTGTTATATCAATGTAGCAGAATTTTCAAGAACTGAAATGTTGATATTCGATTTTAATATACTATTAAGTTTCATCTACACAGTTTTTAATAAAAAAGTAAAATAATTAAATTTAAAAAATATATGCCAGTTCACATCCTTAAACGCCATTGTAAAACTATACGGCACATTTAGAATTATTGTAAAAAATTGATATTAAGCGTACTTTTAAAATACTAGGCAATACATTAAAAACATACCTAAATGTTTATAAATTAAAATCGATTTGAAAGAAATTAATGTTATTAGGAAAGATTCTTATTAAAGTGAAATTGTCTGTATCTGAACTGAATTTAAACATTTTCAACTTTTATAACTTAATGGGTTGAATTAAGAAGTTTTTGAGCATTTTGTGAGAAAATAAGTCGATTCTGGGAGCTTTTAAGCGTTTTAACAAAAGTTTGCCTGAGCATTGTTCGCAATTTTCCACTTACGATTTTAAGATTCTCAGGCATATAATACCAGAAGTAGAAATTGCACCAAAGAAACCCAATATTTCCCTTACTATTTTTCATAATAAATTATATTCAAAACTTTTCTATCATAAATTCCAAAAGATACCCTGCTCGGTATGCAACAATAAGTTACGCAAAATTTCACAAATCATCTCTGCACCTTGATGCATTTTCTACTAAATCATAATAATCTAATTTTTGTAATAATCAACTTTATATTACAAGAATTACACAAAAACTTATTAAAAATTATACTGAGAATTTTTCATATCCACCTCATCCCAAAATAGGAATAAATATTAAATAATTTAAAAACGTTGCTCAAGTTTATCGAAAATTGACAACGATGCTTTTACAATATTTTTTAAAATATAATAATATAATTATAAAAATTTTCTCTTTATTTAAAACAAGTTTTCTTACGCAAGAAGAAAAATCAAAGTGATTTTGTAAAATTGATTGCATAATTTACTTGAAATTAGTAGATTTTTGCGTAACAGTAGTTGTTGATTATTGCTTGACTATTTCTTGCATATATAAATTTTTATTCTTTCGTGAGAAAGATTCTGGAAAACTATTTCATCGAGGTTCGCACCGTCTTTTATACATATTAGTTTTATGTAGGTATATGAAAATATAAGAATTTTTCATAAATATTTTGGCAGTAACGAAATAAATCTAAGGAAGTTATAAATGACAATCTATTGTCAGCTATAATTATTATTTATGGTATTATTTTTTATTTTAGTACCTTGAATGAGGAGAGAATGGAACGCTGATAATATAATTAAATCTTGCTAAACTAATTTAAAATTTCCTATATTACTATAAAAATTAAAGTGATTACATAAATAAACATCATTTATATTAACCCACGCTGCAACGAGTGATCCTCGACAATTGGATCTTTTTTGTGGGTTTTAAGGTATGCCAAATGTTAAACAAAATATCAAATAGAACAAAAAAATAAATAAAACATAAAAGTAGAACAATCATAGGATTGTAATCACTCAAAATATTGGGGGGTCAACGTTAATTTACAAAAGATATGAACGATTAAAGTTCGACTATTTTGCGACTTCAATTCACTACCATATTAATTCTTATGGGGTTATGGAAGATCTTTGGGAAGGTTTTTCATTATTATGACGAGTAGATCACGTAAATATAAAAAGTATAATAGAATCGCAAAAGTTCAAAGAAGATATTAGTCTAAAAAAAAGTTATGGGTCAACAATCATTTAAAAGAAATATTAAATAAAAACATTGTGTGTTTACTAAATCGCATGTTATTATATATCTATATACATGTCTACTACGAGAAACATCGTAACCTCTTTTGTGTTATTATTGAAAATACTAAAATGTATTAAGATCGTAATTCGTAAAACGTTTTGTAATTACTTATTTACTTTATAAGAAGCGTTATGAATTATATTTTTTGTTCAATATTTATGTAGTCAAACTCTCGCTTGACTAGTCTGACGCTTGGAATACCCTCAATACAACGGAATCGTAATCAGCGACCTCGAAAACCCCTGTACACCAATTTTCAAGTAAAACTGTGAACAAGTTTTGTGTTCTTTTTTAATATATATATTTCATAAATAAATAACACAGGTATCAATTTTTGTTCTAACGATGTTACAAATTATTTTTAAACATTTTTAGAAGAAAAAAAACTTTTTTGAACGATGCAAAGCTTGCTCTATGAAAAAACCAAAATGAGAAAACAAAAAGATAAATTGATCGAAAATATAAAGTAATAGCCGTTCGCGTTGAGCTTCGTTGCAGACCGAGCGCGCTTTCAGTTGAACGTCAACGTTCGCCAATCTCTCACAATTGATAGCAGCGCGCATGAAAACGCAAACACATCCGCACACACACCCACACACATTTACCGATCTGGGAAATGATGCTGGTTATACGTCGTCAACGTCGTTATACAGCCATACTCTCTCGCTGCATATAGTCGCACAAAGCACATAATCGGTTCGACAAGTGCGCTCGCGAGAGAGAGTGAGAGAGAGTGAGAGAGAGAGAGTGAGCCTCAAAAAGTCCTCTTTAACAGTACACGTCATTTCGCTCACGTCCTATATGTATATATACAAACTTCCATACGCAGATGCATCGTATTGCTATATAGAACTCGTGAGTAGCGCAGAGAGAGTCCCACGCGCGAAATCTACGTGCATATATATACCGTCTAACACACGCAGACACATATGCATGCATGTATATAGGATACGCGGAATCGAGCGAAATACTACAAACGCCGCGTACACACGAGGCATTCAGGAAGTTTCAGCGTGTCAGAGGGAAGATCCGTCGTGTATATCTCCTCTGTCGTCGCTCCGGACACACATACGCACACCCACACACATAGAGACACGAAGCCTCGCGCATAGCCACACGCGCGCACATGCACAGACCCGAGCTACAGAGAGAGAGAGAGAGAGAGAGTCTCCCTTAAAACGGGGGGATGAGTAGTGACGCCATTGGCTCGTGGGCGTCACGCCCTACTCCTTCACCAACCACACCGACGCCCACGCACACAGTTCGCTCGCGTCCCTCTACCACACGCAGCATCCAGAGAGAGAGAGAGAGAGAGAGAGAGAGAGAGGAGAATGTGGCAAGAGCCACGCCCACCCCTAGTGGCCCGCGCGGAGCTGCGTCCATCTCTTCTCTCTCTCTCTCTCTCTCTCTCTCCGTCTCGCTCAGTGGCTCTCTCCCTCCGCTGGCCGTGCCTAGAGAAACTGGGTCAGGCTGGAGAGAGAGCACACCCCAGCAGCGCCACCCCCAGGGATAGAGCGAAGTCAGACGGCCTGGCAGTGGCAGCGACGAACTCGCAGTCCCGCGCGAAACCATCCCAAAGCTCGTACCGTTTACACGTTCGTCGTCGTCGCCGTCGTCGTTGCCGTCGTCGTCGTCGTCGTCGTCGTTGTCTCCTCTCTCCGCTGTGAGGCTCGCAGCGGCACAGCAGCAACAACGGCATCAGCTACCTTCTTCTCCACCTTCTTCTTCTACTCTCTCACGCTCTCTCACTCCACGGCTCCATCCACTCGTTCTTACTCTCGCTCTTTCATACGACAGGGTATATAGCTGTTAGGAAAGGGAGATAGAGAGGAAGAGAGAAGAGAGACGAGAGTAGTGAGCAGCCGAGAGTAGAGAACTAAAGGGAAGAAGACTGGTCTAGCTGGTCGAGGAGTGGACGAGGATCCATTAGTTTGGTTCCTGGACGACGAGCTGCTAAGGAAGACGGAAGCCTATCGACGCGACAGGTCAGACAGACGTTTCTACTTCCTTTTGTTTGATTTTACTTTTTACTTTTTTTTTTTCTTGGTTTCACAGTTTAGTCGATGTAGCTGTTGGTTTTTTCGTTTTCTGGTTTTGAGACATTCTCTCTGATGAACGCGTGTGTGAGGTGTAGATGATATTAAGTCTTGATTAATTGATGCGGGGTTCGATGTCTATTTATACCGAGATTCGAATAGCATTATTATTAACGAAAAGTGGTGGTTTTAAGGAGTTAAGATTCCGTCCAGTGATTGAAGTTTGGAACGACCACCTGAGAAGGGTGTGTCTGAGTGTTTTTGTGGAATTAATTGAAGTTGTAAGGCTACAGAATGTTGAAAAGATAATAACTAATTTAGATTGTTTGTATTTTGACGAGATTATTTATTTCACATCAACTTTATACAGAAATATTTTTTTACTTGAATTTACTTCCTGTATTTTTGCAATTTTTGTAAATTATAAAATTGGGAACAAAAAGTGCTCACAATGCGTTCCAGAGGAAATTTAATACAAAACATGATCATTTCGCTCATACATTGTTTCTGTAAACACATTGAAATTTCCTTTCTTCCTTCCATTCCGAGTACATTTTATTTTTTAGATCACTTCACTTATTCAACTTGAGTATCACTTAGATTAGTAGTTAAAATAACATATATGACATAATCAATCGACACTTATCACGAATCAATTTTAAATATATAAGAATATGATTTCGTGCCTTATGTTAAGTCACATAAACTGAAATTGTTTGCCAACAGATATCTGATTGTGCTGGACAAGAATATTAGTTAATAAGATATTTTATTCCTTAGCTACCGATACTGTTTAAATAATCATCAGGGAAACGCTTTACTCATGGTATCTTAAGATGGTTGAATGTTTAATAAACTAATGCAAAGATTGAAGCATTTTCCGATATGCTTTTGAAGCCCAAAAGTCACTAATAGTAACCACTGGGTAAATTGGATGTATTTGGAATCTGCAATCAAATTGATGCCTCACCACAAATCTCCCGAATCTCCCCGAGTTTACGGTTCCGCATTAGCATTTCTGGGTTGCAGTTGCATCTCATGACGAGTCAGCAGAATCGCTAGGGATATTGCATCCTTTGCATCTTATTAAAGTACTTGAATCTAGAACGTCTCTGTGCGATTACGTACAGCGATATTTTCTTGGAAATAATTATTATGGTAAACATATGATGTTACGGAGGTTTTAAATAGATTAAAGAATAACTTTAAAGGGAATAATTAGTTTTGCTTGTAGCGCATTTGAACAATCATAAAGTACTATTTTATACCATATTCCAGTTAAGATATACCTGAAAGAAATATAATTTGCATTACATTCGGTCGTGGAAACCCTGAACTTCATATAGAACGGCTATTTCGGTATTGGCTCGTTGCCAAGGCATTTTTAATAGGTACTGGATATATCATTGCATTCTAAGCTATTCTGGACCCAGTAGAATGTCTTTATGCCTACTTCTGATATATGACCATTATAAATTTTGATGATCTTAGTTGAAAATATTTTTTCCGTTTTGTATAATTCAGATATACCTTCATAACTTATTTCTTTATCATTTTTGACCTTTGAAACTGTCGTTCAGATAAAAAAATAACTATAGATAATGAAAAGAGTATTAGATTGATCGCTAAAGCTGCAACAATGAGTTTTTTCTGTAATGATAAGAGTTAAATTATTATCACTATATTTGAGGGTGCCAAGTTTGGTATTAAAGTTCAAATATCTAAAGCATTATAATTCATATTTGACTCCCGTAAAATACTTAACATGATTCCCTAATAATAATTATCGTAAACATCACAAAATGTTTTGGTATAAAAAATAAAAGATAGGCAACTATTATCGACGTATTACATTGAACACGATCTGCAACTGATTTCAACCAATTTTTAAATCACCTCAAATCAAAAAGACTAAATGGAATGGCTTAAAAGTGAAATGTACATATGTATATATCTCAGCTTCTATTCAAATATGTATATTAATATTCGATAGTTGAAAACTATATAAGGAGTTATATTTGTTAAAACAAATAAAATAATCATAAGGCCTCTTCTCTGTTAACCATTTTTTGTATCTCCCCATATAAACATTCATTTTGTGCAGGCCACATCTTCATCCATTTCCTAAACTTTCATTTGATCTCTCAGTCTCATTCCACAATTAAACCTACTTTTAACTTCAAATTTATATTACATTCTCATCTCGACGAAGGCTCAAACAAACAAAAAAATGAAAGAAAAAAAAAACGTTTCCTTGGTCGCTCAGTCTGCCGTGCTCCATCGGTGCTCCTCTTGTGCTGCTTTTGGCACTCGTGCATAAACAGAAAGCGTCCTGGCTAAAGCAAACTTGAGACTAGAAACAAAGAACAAACAAAAAAAATAGAAAAGGAAAGACCTAAGGCCGAAACTTTAGCGGAACTCTTTTGTTGTTGACTGTTGTAGGGATCTGAGGCGAGGGGCACTGCAGAGTCATGGACAATGTGCAAATGATCGGCACTAAAATCACAGCGATCAAGGAATACTTATATGTAAGCGCCACGCATATCCATCTCTCGCATCTCTCTCTCGCCATGTATATATCTCTATATAAATCTATAAATATAATCTTTTTTTTTTATTTCATTATAAATAACTCGCTTGCCTCCTCCTCTTTAATATTACTCTGCATTGTATTCTATTATCTTTCGCTCTCTAGTTATAATTATATCTCTGATTGTTTTATCTGTGCGCGCTTTCGACTTTCACATTGTCTAGAAACTTTGTTTCCTTTATTTTGTAATATCGTTATAATATATTCGAAAAGTCGCCACTGGCGGACGAGCGAACGCTTATTCAAGCGGAGGGACCTTTCCTATTTGCATTTCAGAACTTTGCCAGAACGCACTCGCCCACCAGACTCATGAGTGCCGAAAATACATACTCGCTCTCCAAGGAGCACTGCAACCTCAAGTACTCGGGTGAGCTATAGTTTTTACCTTGATTCTGCATGACTTTCAAATACATTTTTGTTCGTTATTGATACCTGCCTTGTCCGTTCTGCACAGCTTTTTACTTTTATGCGTTATTTGTAAATATCACGAAATAATACTTCAAATTATAAAAGACACTTGTTACTAAAAACTTAGAATGTATATGCATAGTTAATACCTTTTCTTTAAAACTTATTAGCATTATTAACATTATAGGGACTAAACTACAACTTTATATAAATGCAAAATATTAGTGTTGTAGGAATTGTTGTTAGAGTAAACTTTACCCACTGTTTGGATTTTGTCTTAGTTACTTCAGCTCAGCTTAATTCTACTTACTGTTAAAGTTTAAAATCAAGTACATAACTTTAGACAATTACGTTTTACGGTTAATGGGTTTCACAACTTTACGTAGTAATGAATCAGAACATGCTCTCATCCTTTTAGTTTATTATAATCTACCGGATTTTTCAAAATAAAAATAAGATATTTTTAATAAACTACAAATAAAAACCTCTGAAATGTTAGTATAATTATTTAAACACTATAAAAAGGCATTGAAAAAGCTTTAAACAGCGGCGTTTGCATTAAGTTTGTTTGAACATGCAAGACAAATCTGTTTTTTGATTAAAATCAATAAATGACGTTGCCGCGATGTCTCGACACAGATTCCGTGAGTTTTGACAGTCCGGGAGTCGAAGGGTGCATAATAATCGAGGATTTAGAATTAGTCTGAAGAGTTGAAGAGTTCAGAGGACGACGGATTACAACACCGCACAGGGGAGCAAAAAAGAAAAGAGCCGAGAGAGATGAAGGGTTCAATCTTCTGGGCGCCACTACAGCCGTTGAGTGTATATTTACATTTCGGCATGTGTCGGCAGGCGATAAGGACTTCAGGCGCGTGCCATTGTATCGAGGGACTCGCTTAAAAATCGCTTCCGCATTATAATTTTCAATCCGCCTCTTATCAACCGCGTACGTGCACATCTTCCTACGTTGTTTTTTCTCTGTTGAAAAAATTTTCATCGCCTAGGATTTCATTAAGGAGATTATGGGATATCTTCTAACTGCATAGGCAAATTTGAATGAAAAACACTTTTAAAATTGTAAATTAGATCGTGCGAGTCCTGGTAATGAAAGGAGGAAAAAAATCAGTTGTAAGTGGCTTCTCGTGTAGGACGCAGATCCTCTAAAACAATAAATTGACGGTTGTAATCTCGCTTATAAATCGGCTAAGCTAATTCCTAGCAAATACTCCCCCGACATAGCTTTGATTAAAGTCTCTGGGCGAGGGTCTTCTGCCACAGCTGACACCGAACAGCCGTACCCACAGCCAAGAATTATTGCATTAGACGATCGCTCCACGTCCTTCAGCTCTCAAAACAGAGAATAACTGTAAAAACAAGTCGAGAAAACATTGCATATAATCGAAAACTCGGTACAGGGTTAATCTTTATAAATTTCAATGAACGCCACTTCGTGGGTATTAAGCGCGCGGGAGTTTTGCCAGCAGTCAGTTCGAGGAAAAAAAGGCATTAAATAAGCTCCGACTCCTTATCTGCCTTTCGTGAAAACTATAAGCGCTCGGGGAACATAAGCGCCGCCGCGCCTCTAGACGTTAGATTGATGGGGCGAGATTAGCCAGATCTTACCCAGGAAGCCGAGGGATTTTCCTCGTCCGACTGACTGATCAAGCCCCCCACGCAACCTTTATCCCGGTCTTTTTTCTCCATTCAAGTGATATTCACTTCTCTTTATGATATTCAGCCGGTAAACATCATAAAAATAATATCAACAGGTTTAATTACCATTACGTGAAATAACAATAATTTTCTTTATTACTTATCTAAAGTAGGTATTTTTAATTAAAACCGTCAAAGTTTAATTTAACGGATTAAATTTACATCAAGATTATAAGAGCTATAAGATCGAGTTGGTGTTATTAAATGCATGAATTATGTTTGCTCTTTTTTAAGTAGCTTAGTTTTTACAAGCATGTCACCTTTCCGCTTTATTTTGCTAAATTATACTGGATGAAGATGAACTGCAATAGACACGAAGAATACGATGGTGTCATACCACCAAACAAGTGAGAGTGTGTCAATGTAGGTCTATACTTTCAATTGTTTGATGAGGTGAAGCCATTCTGAAAATCTACGATAGCATCGGACTACACGGTGAGGAACAATCGATGTGCATTGATTTAGGTATTGGGCAAGAAAGTTTCAAACGCTTCTCATTGTTTCCCCGGCAGTTTCCTAGCTATTTAATGACATTTTGAGTGGCAATTGCTGTTTAAAAAGCATAGTTGCGAATTCCCACTTCTGGACTCGCACAATTACCAATGACTAAAAACTTTAAATTAATTGGCACTCGAAAACAGTTTTTAGCAGTAAAGAAGGTATCGACGAGTGGGAACGATAAATAATGCATCAAAAATATAATTGTTTATCGATCTAGATATCCTGCCACAGAATGTCGAGGGATATCCAGCCACCAAAGAGTTCCTGATGAAAGTAGTCGACATATTGCTCGACTACATCAAAACACAGAGCGATCGCAACTCGAAGGTCCTCGAGTTTCATCATCCTAGCGAGATGATGCGTCTTCTGGATCTCGAAATTCCTGATACTGGTGTAACACTCCAACAATTGCTGGTCGATTGCTCAACGACGCTCAAGTATCAAGTGAAAACTGGTGAGTTCAACATTGTCTAGTTTTTTAGTGTTATTTAGAATGATAATATTACCTTACAAAAGACGATCTTTTGCAATAGTTTTTATAACATTAGCTTTGAAACTTGAAGCAGATTTCGAACACAAACTTCAAATAAACGATTAATCATTGGTGACTGTATGGTTATATGTTTATCTAAAAATAATAATCTTATCTTATCCAGAAATCACAATTGATTCGTACAAATGGACCTAGACTCTAATCCCTGACTTTTGATTGCGAGCAAGTCCTAAGAAGGTAATCCAAAACAGATTTCAATTCATCAGGCTTCCTGATAGACATCTCAGAAAATTTCTCTTGTGACCAATCAATGTAACGCTCAATTTAACTAACCTTAAATGATGTTGAAGATCTGCTTTGGTAATATATAAATGGTATCTAATTTATTAGCCATTTACATCATGCACAATTGCTTTATTTTCTTGAATTAGCTACCACTCAATTTTTAAATAATTTAAGAGAATAATATTTTTTACCACGTACAAAAATTTTTACAAGATGATCGATCAAAGATGTTTACTTTATTTTACGTAAAACTTTTATAGTTTTAATCATTTTTGAATATTTATATTATACATTATTGTAATTAATTCATACAAATAGCTCATATAAGTAAGAAATCGTAAATTGAATACACACAGATTTTAACCGTGTGAACTAATTATTCAATTTCCGAAACAAATGTTCCAGCTTAGCGAATCCTTGAAATTTACGCTAGGGGGTGGTGGCACTCCTTTCTTTAAATAAAAGCATCATAACGCTATATTATCTAGTCAGCCATCCGTATGGCGGGGCGATAAGCTGCATAATTTCATATTCAATTTAGCATACGCCAGTAGCGTCAGGGGGTAAGAGATAAGGCGGTTAGAGAGATACTCTCATTCTCGTTCTCTATATCCGTCGGACCAGCCCCAAAGATACACACAGATCATGATAAATAGCTCGGAGGGCGAGAGAGAGAGAGAGAGAGGCAAAACGTATATCTCACCACATTATCGAATATCGATTGTTCCTAAGATGCTATATGGGAGTTAATAAAACGATAGACACTGCAAATCCATCATACATTTTACATTGCTATTTTGTTGCAATGCTGCAAATTTCATTGAATTGAATAATAATATTTTCAAGGCTTAGCAGTGTATTGAATTTGAAGTTGTATGTTTCATTATGTTTCTCAAGTATTATCTTTATTCTTGACGAGTAATTTTATTATGGAATTACCATTTGAATTGGAACTCACTTTTCAGATCTAACCCAACCTTTACGTTTTCCAAACTATACACCAATGGATTATTATATTCTTATTCAACTCGCCCCACTACGATAGCCAAAAAATTTTCAATTATTATCACAGCCCTACCAGTTTCATAAAAACCAAAACAAAAAATGATAATCTCAGCCTCGTACACGCTCCACATTTCACATCCCCAGAATCACAATTCATGTCGCGAGAAAGCTGCAGCAATAGCAGCAGCAGCGGCGGCAAAGCCAAAAGCAGCACGGCTGCATCGGAAATGGAAATACTTGCGGGCAACAGCTGAAAATATAGAGATAGTGTCGGCCGACGTCGGCAGCTCCGGAAGTCGACCGCAAATCCCCCGCGTTGCGAAACTCTCTCGGCTATCTCTCGGTGGGATTCGATTACCCGACTTGAATGGATGCTAATGCACAATAGCCGGCAAGTCGTATGCGACGAATGCTACTACTGCTTCTCTGTCTCTGTCTCTGTCTCTCTCTCTCTCTCTCTCGCTCTCTCTCTCTCTCTCTCTCTCTCTCTCTCTCTCTCTCTCTCTCTTGCACTGTCAATATATAGGGTATAGGTATATGGGGTGAGAGATCCGCGAGACGATACTCAGGGCGACACCCTTCGACGCTATTCAGGAGGTACGCGTGCCGCGATATGCGGGAGCCCCCGAGCGCGGCGTGCGAGCCAACAAAAACTCGTTATTAGATTACGCACAGACCCTCTCTGACTTTGCTCGCCTCTCTCTCTCTCTCTCTCTCTCTCTCTCTCTCTCTCTGTCTTTTTCTCTGTGGCTTTGCTGTGTATGCTTCTTTATGTCTTTTTATTATTATGCTCTTATTATTCTGTGGTTGTTGTGTGGTGGAGATTTTGGTTTGAGATGAGAGCTAGTATAGTTTTGCAGAAACGGTGCTGTTAATTGTTTCTAACGTTTTTATCTTGGAATATTTTTATTTTTTGCATTGATTAAGGGAGTAGTTACGTTTTTAAAGAATATATATATGAAGATATTTAAAAATATTATTTAAACTAAATTTACTTATCGCAGCTAAGATTATTAGTTTGTAATTAAACGAAATGTCAATTTGCATAAAGTTATGCTGCAATTACTCAGATAAGTACGTAGCATTTTGGTCTAATGAAAGTAATGTACAATTGAAGTTGGAGAGAAAAAAAATCTCCGGAGATTTGAAAAAAGCGCATTAACCTACTTTAAGTTGTACTGTATATATCTAGAATGTAGTATATTTCTGCTGAGTAATACCATTTTTCGTTACCTACGTTTATTTCTGCTCTATACTTCACAAACCTTCATTAAATCTCTTGCACACGAGCTCGTATATTGTATAGTAATTCTACGTATTTAGGAGATATTGTCATGGTGTACAGGAGTGTTAAGATCCTTTTATTCTTCCACTTTGTACTTCTAGAAACAGCTATAACTTCGTCAGTAACAATAAGATTAATTCATGTACATAGGTTAGCTTAAAGTAATATTCCCAGCTCAGTAAAAATTCAGTATTTGTTTGAAACAAACAGAGAAACCTTTTTTTTACCTTTTTTATCTTTGGTCATAAATTTTATATATACTTGAAATGGAAAATCCTAAATTTCAGGTAAAATGAACAAAATTTGATGTAGTAAAATAAATTCTAGCACAAGCGCTTTCAATGTTTACGCATTTTAAAGCTGTGTAAATTAGAATAGTAACAGTATCTTAAAATATTAATTATAGTTATTTGCTACATGTGCACAAATTACGTACATTGTATTAAAATTAAACGAATTCAAACAAAATATTGATTTAATTAAACAAGAGTGAGCAAACAAAATTTGTAGATATTCAAATTGAAATTATATTTTGCGTTTTCTCAGAAAAGATCAAGAACGTAGTACCCCTACTATATAATCAATACTGTATAGTTAAAAATATTAACATATTTTGTTTGTCAGAGGAAAAAAAACATGGGGGCAAAATTGTAGCTTAAATGAGCCATGTTTGATCACATGTCACCGTATCAGCCAATCGCTTGTGAGAATTTGTAGCGTTTTTATTTTCTCCCAGTAGATCTTAGCAGGTAACAAACGAAAACAAATAAAATATTATGAATTCATTTTTACCGTGCACCAGATTTTCAAAGCAAAAGTTCTGTATAGTCGCACAGTACTGTTTTTGATTAGTATTTTTTAAATATAGTATTTTTTAAATATATGTTCTGTACAACACTCGTATCAGAAAACCACTACTAGGTAGTCTGCTTGCTAAATGCATCGGAAAATAGAATAAATCCAGCTAGGAAAGAAAAACCATTCACATGACCTAAACAGAAATCACATTTACTCACCCCACATAAAAACCCATTCCCTTGTTATCCCTCTATCGTTGCAGTTCTTTTTTCGGTCCATTTTCTATCTTTTCTCTCCTCGACTTTTGTCATCGCGATTCTCCGTCTCCCTTTCTCGTCCCCGTCTACTGGCTCTCGCGCACAAGCGACGTACCGCCCACGAGCCCAGAGATTATCGATCTCTCGATATTACAATCGCCCTATATATATATGGACGTTATATCCCGCGAGATGAGATATTTCAACGCATCGCGAGATTCTCTCGAGGGCGTGTGTGGTTGTCGTTAAAACGAGCAAAGATTGGACTCCAGAAGGTTATATGTAATATATATGTGTGGCCAAAGAGCATAGATAAGGATTACCGCGGGATGTAAAAAAGGTCGCTTTAAAGAGATGCTAGAGGGATGCCGAGGATCAGCGGACCGAACGACCTGCTATTATTTTCTTTTTCAATATTTTTTGGCAGCTTTCAATGCCGCTCTGGAATTACTTTGGGAGAAGCATCTTAGCGGGGCTCAAAATTACTTGTAAACTGAGAATTACGATGTACTATCGTACTAATGTAGGATTTAGAATGCTTTTGACCTTATTTTTCTTTAAAAGTGTATACTTAAGAATAATTTATTGCTACTATAAAAGTTTCTAAAGTTGAATAAATTGGATTAATATACGAGCGTCTATTTTTTTTTCTCTAAAAATATGCTTTCGAGATGCACCTTTATCCTATACACTATAGTTATTACTCTTCATCACGATTAATCATTTAGATGGCCTCCTGCAAATTAAAAACCAACAAAATTTGCATACTGCAAGCACCATCCAAAGTAACTATTTGTCATTTTACTAAGCGTTCCTCTGCACGACATTTTTTTTCAAAAACATTCTTTCCGAAATCCAATATCCAATCTAATACAAAAATTCGTCACGTCACACAAATACCCTCAAATGCTCTGTCCATTCATCAAACTCCACAGTAAAAAACAAATTTCACGCAATCACGAAATTTTGCTCCCAAAAATCCCCCATCGCTTGATAGTTGAAAAATCAACGAGCATCGGTATATGGCACAGAGATCCCCGTCTGCTGCACATGTCTCGGAAAAGTATAAAGATGACTCGCTCGACGGGACGGAAAATCGCGAAAGCCCATAATTACGTACAGCAAGAGAGAGAGAGAGAGAGAGAGAGAGAGAGAGAGAGAGGGGGGCCAGCCCCATCGTGCAGCGGCCAATTATTCACAGAACACGAAGGAATTTGCGGGAAAATCCCAAAGTGGATACTTGGCCTGATCCCGTTGTATACTCACATATACAGATATATATACGCAACAGAAGGGGACTCGAGAAACACTTCTGCGGCGTGGGCGCACGTGTCTCTCTCGCTCTCTCTCTCTCTCTCTCTCTAACCCCTCGCTCATACTGGGTTGCAGCGAAGGGGCAGCAAATTCAATGGGATCGGTGTAATTAAGAGCCATTTCTACACGATTTTCTCTCTCTCTCTCCCTACGGCCCGATGCGTTTAAGGGGAGCGCGCGATCGTGTATGTGGAGGAGAGAGAGTTTTTAGAAATATATATATATAGGGAAAGAGTGAAAAAATCCGATGCGTCGAAGGAATGCCAATCGGTTCGACTCGAGGCTTTATTGAGATTCGAGGCTGTGTAGATGACTGCACGAGTGCAATAGATTGAGGGGGGTTGGACGGTGATGCGGAGGTTTTTGTTTTAAATAAAAAACTTTGGTGACTGCGTTGCAGAGTTTCCATTTAAGGGAGCATGGGATTTACAAAGTTTAATTCGCTTTGGGGTAGAAGTTTTTGTCCTGGTAGCTGATTCAGGATAACAGGGAATTTTGTACTAAGATGAGAAAAATAACATTTATTTTAGTTGGATTGTTTAAAATATCATGTTTAAATCACGTTGAAAACGTTATCTCAATACACTCGGTTAACTATTTTTTATTATTTTATTTTATTTTACTTTGCCCGCATGGTTTAACTTCTAGGTACTGATGTTTTGCTCTTCGCAATCGATTTTAATGGCAACAATACTTGCATTCTATACCAGAACTTGAGCTGCAAATATTTCAAGTAAACTATTACACATTCCAAAGCTCCTCGCAGTCCCGAGTCATCCTGAAAATTCTGCGAATTTCGCATCTGAAAACGCCAAGTGCAATCGATCTTCCTACACCGCGGAATTCCAGCGCAACGTCTTTTGTTATATGCGCGCAGCAAAGAAAAAAGCTCGCCTCGAAAGTACGTATTTACCGGATAAACGGGCATAGGATTTCTCTCTCTCTCTCTCTCTCTCTCTCTCTCTCTCTCTCTCTCTCTCTCTCGAAAGGTTTCTCTCTTTATACAAGCACCGTGCATGATTGATTGTACGAGCGGTATAACGTATAAGGTTGAGCCCCAGTTACACACTTCCCTCTTCATGCGAATCTAAAGCCCCCTAATTTATCATCGTGCGTAGAGGCTCTACTGCTGCGAGCAGGTTTTTTTTTCTTTTTTTTCCCTTGCTCTACCAATAGCTCGTTTCCTTGTACATTTCCTTCCTTGGCGAGGACTTTATATGCTGCTCTGGTATATTCCTAAAGACGCCCAGTGAATTCTACTGAAATTTATCTTTCTGGAGTTATGTAAATCAAACGGGAAAGTTTGTTCTGTTTTGCGAGTGTATCAGACGATTAGGACACGGCGATTTATCGCTATTTACATTGTCGTGATTTTTTTTTTAGCTATTCCAAAGTATTTTAATGTCTCGCATTTGTTGAACGTGTAATAATCGTTAAAGTGATTTACTTTTTATTTAAATTGTTAATATTCTGCAAAATTCTGTGAAGAATCTGTTATATCTCTTCGAGTAATTAGACACGTACTAGTCAGATTTCAAATAAGAGCAAGTGCATTCTACAAAAATCTTTTCATCGCTCTTTGACTCGAAGCAACGCAAGCTCCTTTACTTAATAGCTCCCGACACTTGAACCAGAGCGCGAAACAGGTGAGCTGACATTAAATTCTCACAGTCTTCCATTACTCCGCCATCCATTCTGCATCAGGTACTTCAGCACTCACCGCATACGTCTAGAAAATCCTCTTATTCCATCAAGTTCTCTCTCACTCCCTCTACTCTCGCATCCAACTGACGAGGAATAGCCGTGCTCCGTTAGAATCTGCATAATGCAACGAGTCCACGGCTTATCTCGCCTCCCCTATACACATCCACACAGACGTTCCTTCTTCTTTTTTTTGTTAAAAAGCTTCGCCCTCCCCCCCTTGGTAGCGTTTGAGAGCCTCTGCGCAAACAATCTAGTCGCCCAGCGACGCGTGTGACACGCAAAATGCGGGCCCTCGCCCGACCTACCATCCGACCCTTATACCCCAGCAGCCAGAAGAAAGAAGAATGTGTGTAACGGCGCCGGACTCCAGAGCTCAGCCTTGAGATAATTGCGAATAACAGCTCGCGACAAACGCCGGGGACAGGGATTTTACCAATTGCGAGATGCCTCGGTGCATTCGTTCATCCCCCCTCTTATACTAGTGCGTTTTAGATGCTGTGGGGGATGATTTTTTTTTTGGTTTTTGGTTATATCGCCAGCTGATGTTGAGGGTCAGAGATTGTAGATTCGACTATGATAGGAGCAACCGTGATTAATAGGGTGGATTATTGTATCGTGTGAGTTTTTGGGAAACTGGTCGAGATTACGGTTATAATCATTGATTATTTTTTTTTCGTTTGATTTCGGATAAATAGCCTACTGACAACATTTGGTTATCTGTTAAAATAAGAGCTGCTTTACGATTAGAAATTGTATGAAGATGCGCTGTGACTAAAATTCTATAAATGCTATGAATATTCGCACGATGATACCACGTTTACGCAAAGATTTGAATATTTTATAAAGCTTGGCAAACGAACTATAATTTCGAAACGCTTTTTAAGTAAGAAATTGAAGTTTTGCATGATGTAAAAGACCGCATAGTGAGACACACGTCTGATATAACGAGACCTTATAAAAATCGATATAATGTATATGGAAATATTGTCTAAACTATAAAAAAAATCATCTTGAAATATACAATATATTTATTTATTTTATTCATTTTCGGTATTCGTACATTTTTATTTCTAGTATTCTTCTTAATTGCATTATATTTCTCTTTTTAAGAGTAGCAATGGCATAATAGTGACTCAAAAATAAAACACGGTCTCACCTTTAACGGGCTATCTTTCTAAAAGTTACTATTATTTCTTATTTTTGCCTTTTGTTTGGTCATAAGTATGGTTTACGGAAAGTTCTCTGAGAGAGTACTGTTTATTCGACAAAGAGCATCAATTTTCTTTTGTTTTGAAAAGTAGCCGACCGCTGCAAGTGAACGCTCGAGCATTTTACCGTATACTTCAGTTGCCTGCAGTGATTAAGTTTCTATGACGGAAATGACCCGAAACTAAGCCGTTAATACCTCGCTTAATAATACCATGTGCACTCTCTATTGTAAGTACTTACTGTGCTAAATCGACCGCTTTGGCACGTTTCGTACAGAATGAAATAACGAAAAATTGCGGTCAATTAAAAGAACTTGTTTGTGAATAGGACAAATACGAAAGAAGGGATACTAGAAATCAGGAGCGCATACGCTTTTTTGTGCACGGTACTGTAAAAGCTACCAGTGATTCCCAAAAAAAATTCTAAGAATTCGGTATACTTAAGTATAATAAATATAAGAGATTAAGAATTTACGCCGTCGTTGGGGACTACATTTTATACCTATACGTCAGAAACAAAAGGCAAAAATTTATTGCAAATCTGTCCCTTTCGCAGCTGACTCCGCACTTTTCCACTTTGTATATTGATCCAATTTTTCGCTTTAAACGTCCCGATCCCAGATGTTCTTAGAAACAGGCACAGATCAGCTCCGTTATTACGCGCTATATATATCCAATGCTCCATGTGGAAATTTTTGGGGAAAAGTCAAACGCTATACGTGAAAATCCTCCAGCCGTTGCTCCTTACGTATATACTCGTATATACAGGGGGAAAGATCTACGAGCCCCTGAAAGGCATAGAGAGAGTGAGAGAGAGGAACGTCACACGTCAATCAGACTGTAATTCCAGAAGATTAAAATGCTCGCCTTTTGCCGTGCGCACTGTTCTACTCTCTCTCTCTCTCTCTTTCTCTCTCTCTCTCTCTCTCTCTCTCTCTCTGCCTGTCTCTCTCTCACTTCTTTCGCTTCGCGGGCCAAATTCGCGCCGCGCGCCCTTGATTAATCTCTCCTTTCGGGCGTACATGACTTCAGGAGGCCTGACGGGCATTCTGCTGCTGCTGCCGCCACTGCGTTCGTAGCTTATTAAAAGCTTTTAGACTGGGGGCTTTGCCGCCTCGAGCTATTGCGCGCGCGTGCAAGTAAGTACTTGTTTTTCAGATTTTTTTCGCGAGAATTTTTTCTAAATTTTCTATATTTGTAAACAAGCTGCAGGTTAAGTTCAGCTAGCGATTCGTATTTATGAGCACCTAATCGTTTAATATCACCTAGAAGGCAATGTCTATCTATTAAAAATATAGGCGCCATAGTGCTGTTAAAAATGTTTTAATAGCCAACAATAAGTTACGAGACTTTTGTACGATGATATAGATAAACGGCTGAATGAATTGTTTGGTTAAAATCCACTTCGATCTGGTAAATTTTGCATTTGACTTTTGTGATGACGCCTTTGTCTTAAAAATCAATGAAATACTTAGATAAGATAATACTGTTCTAATCATGTGATAATACATGTGCAGTTCTTTTTCTTGAATATATGTACACATACTCGATCATTTTATATTTTATTTTATCTTTTTATTCTGGAACCATTGTTATTTTTGCAAAAGACCATTGATATTGATTAGACTGTAAGACCAATAGAAAAATCTTTGTCAGTTTATAGTAGAGTACAGTCGACATAAGTAATATTTCTTAATGTTTAAAACCATTGAGTTGAAAAAATCTGAATGTAATATTTATGTAATTGTTTATGTTTATTTTCAATTTACACGATGTACTTAAATTCAATCAGGAGGAAATTGATGCTTATACTTATAATATTCGATAAGATCTATGCCAGACATAAACATTAGTACTGTGAAGGGCGTAGTTCTGAATCAACTAAGCGTAAACGTGCAGTATTTTTCATATCTTAGATGAATAGCATAAGAAAGTAAAAATTTTTCATTTTATTTAAATCTATTCAAGTTTTATCTTTAATTTAATACGTTCAAATAAAAAAAAATTGGGAAAATAAATTATTAATTAATGAAAATATGAAGAAACGTCCGGGGAGCAATTCTGGATCAGACTAATCGCATGCGGACGTAGTTTCTGATCAAGTGGTACCCTATTCCTGATCACATGAAATACATG
>UELV01180888.1:0-13307 GCA_900490015.1 Megastigmus stigmatizans
TGCGGAAGGAAGCGACCTCAGTGTAGACGCCGGGATAGCCCTTTCTGGCACAGCCGTTGCCCCATGAGACAATACCAGCGAGCCGGCCCGCGATGACTAGGGGACCACCAGAGTCACCCTGGCAAGCGTCCTTGCCTCCGGCTGGGTAGGCCGCACAGATTTGACCATCGGGAATGCCACCCCAGGAGGAGTAAGCCTTGCTGCACTCGGCTTTGGCGACTATGGGGACGTGGACGGTCTGGAGAACCTCGGGAGCGCTGCCTCCCTCGTGGAGTGCACCCCAGCCGGAGATGGTGGACATGGCGCCATCGGGGGATTCTTCGCTCTCGGCGAACAGGGGAATTGGCTGTGCGTTCTTGCCCAGTTTGATGGAAGTTTTGAGCTTGAATATGGCAACGTCGTTCTCAGGAATGCCGTACCAGTTGGTTTTGAAGGCCTCGTGCCGAACCACTTCCTGCACCTCGTATAGAGCGCCTCCTGTAGAGGTCCTCGAGCTGCCCACTCGAACAGTCATTGACCCAGCAGGGTAGACGGCGCAATGGCCCGCAGTTAAGATGACGCCCTCGGAGATGATGCTGCCACCGCAAAAGTGGAAGCCATAAGTTTGAAGGGACACCTGCCAAGGGTATTCCTCGATGGTAGTTTCCACGCCTCCGACGATTCGACCTTGTGGGGTGAACGGGTTGATACCTACTATTGGATGCGGCTGAGGTGCGATCTCGTCCCCTAGAAAACAGCATATCATGGATATAGTATAATAATTAAGATTCGCATGATTTAGTAGATAATAAACAAACTATAATTAATATAAATAGTTTGGATAAAAATACCGCGAAAACTTGACATTCATAAATGATATTCTAATTACAAGTATAAATTTTAAGCTTTTATGTTTACCAGATGCTAAAGCCGAAATTAATAGGACTACAAGAATTCGAAACATGATGTTGCTGTTTCAGTGTACTGGAATACTGCCTTCAAACTGGAATCATGCCGATATTTATACGCAAAACAGTAAAGATTATATTATTGATAATAGAGCATCCTTAATCTATCAATCGGAAGATAAAGATCGTTACCCATAGTATCAGCTATTAAAGTGTATAGCTGCGATAATTAAGATTATTTCTGGCAATTTAAATCGATCGATCAATTTCACCCGGTATTCGCTGTGAGTAACTGGCACAAACAGAAAGGTTTCATGTTGCATATCTTGAACGTCAGCGTGCACGAGTCTATAATTCTAGATGTCTCGATAGTTGTACATAATGCAACTGACAGTACTGAATGTACTGACTAAGTACATGTAGTATGTAAGTCAATCGCAACCGTTTTTATCAGTTTGCGGTAAGCCTTTAAGGTTGACATCATAAGCGATGTGTCATGTTCTTCGATACATCGGATGTATGCAAGTGCACTTCTCTCACACACACATACATCGCAGAGATATACACTCACATACACAGAACATACTAGGTTTGAAATTTGAATACATAAAGCATAATGACGTAGCGATGTAGATGTAACAGTAAAATTAATACAATATTTAAATATACAGTCAGAGGATCATAGTAAATGCCTTGGTTGATAACGTCATTAATACACTTTTCAAACATGCGTGAGTGCAATAGCGTTTAACATCGCGAGGCATCGCACTAAGGCGTTTTAAACGGAATCTCCCAAAGCCAAACTTGGTGTCATCATCATGCTGATCCTAATCGATATATCGGACGGGTAAGCAAGACTACTTTTACAGAATTACAAGTAGGTCTTCTCTCAAACAGTGCTATAATGTGCAACATTCGGTATTTACACGTTTTAAGTTCATCCTGGAGATATGTCTTAAGAAGTTTTGTACTATTATATTAGATCCCATTTGTACTTTCGTTTATTGTGCGAAAATATTAAGATATATCTAATATTCTTTTTGAATTTCAATAACTATTGTTGATTTTGATTCTCGTTAGGATTACGTTGTTAAGCTTCGATATACTTGAATAAAGTTTGAACCCCTTAATGTGTGGATCCCATTAACAGAACACCTACCCCAATTCTATTTAGATTGCACGGCGCTGCTTAAATCGTAAGAGTCTTTTACATTTTTTCGTGTTCAAACAGTAGTCCAGAATCTTGAAAATTTTATATATGAGTAACATTGTGGAGTATTTTTTTTTTATAATTATTATAATATTTATTTTACAATAACAAATGGCCTTTTTTTCCTCAAATATCGGTATTTTCACTTCTGAGTGTTACCAAAAATTGAAAAAAATAACATAAAAATAACACACTATTCCGACCTAGAAAAACTCATCAACTAATGAAATATTTTTGTGAATCGTGAATCAATCGAATAAAAACCACCCAAGTCCATTTTTTTGAACGTATGCTCGGCATAGCATTATTACAGTGTCCATCATGCAAATCTACTCCACCCATGAAACGATTGTAAAGACGGAATGCTTGTGGGAATTGTATATTTATTTTTGTTTTTACAGTAGCACAATATCTTTTTGTAGGTAGTGAAGGAGTGTCTCCAGCAACTGTAGATACAACCGATACTAATTTTGAGTCCATAACAGTTACATAGTTTATTCCACTATTAACATCATACTTCACTGCATATGTCCCCCTTTGAGATTTTTTATTGATGATATTCTTTTCTCTAATTCGGTTCTCTCTAATAGTACCAATACATTTCAATGTTAGTTTATTCAAATGTACAACAAGATATAAATTGGTAAAAAAATTGTCAAAATAAAGATGGTATAGAGGAATTTTTCCGGCGTCTGTCTTTGCAAAAAACGACTCAAGTAAATTGAGCAGTACGCGAGAATCCAATGCGCACTTACCTAATTTATCACCAACTGGTGAATTTTTCCCACAATATAGATCGAAATTCAGTAAGTATCTATGAGCTGTGCAAAGCTCCCAAAATTTAAGCCCAAAGTGTACTGGTTTTCCGCGGATAAACTGCTTCAATGATGTTCTCGCATAAGATTTAGCCATCATCTCGTCAATTGACAATGCAGTTTGGGGAATGCCAAAAGTTAAAATATTTTTCTGAAAATTTTCATGATAGGACGAACACGCCACGCTTTATCATTCGAATCATTGTCAGTCGCTTTCGCGTATTTCAATTTTTTTTTTATAGTTTCAAAGTTCTTACGGGACATTGCCGAAGAAACTACTGGACATGATAAAAAAGGATCTGTTGACCAGTAGTCTCTTTGTAATTTTCGAGTGTTGAAAGAAGTGAACATGATAATTCCTATGAAAGTATTCAAATCATCCATTTCTAGGTTGAAACCATTTTCTCGCCAAGCATCAATGATGTACTATTTTATCTCGGTTGAAAAAAAAGTTTCAAATAATTCAATTGGTTCACTTTTGAGAATTTTTATTTTCACATGATCAGGCAAAAGCATTTCGTTTTCATACTTTTAGAATATATTTTTTCACCATCTACCCAATGGAAAATATGATTTTTTTCTAACTTAGCTTGGTCTACTCGATAATTTTTTTTAGCTTTATGATAAGTGATATTTGGTAGTTCTTCAACAGTGTCATCATTAGAATCCGAATCATCTGAACAACCAGAGTTATCTGGATTTGGTATTACCACTGATTCATCTTCGTCAGAAGTATACTGTTCGTCTTCGGATTCAGAAATAGTCTTTGATCGTTATCGTGACATTTTGAAAATTAAATTCCATTCACAGTATAGAAATGTTCAATGTACAATAAAACGTACACACCAAAAAATACGCAACTAAATATAAATTGTTACAATATTCGTTATGCGAGGAAAATAATTACGAATAAGGTAAGCGATTTTTCAGTGAAGACCTTTACAAACGTATAAAGCATACATATACTTGATGAAAATTGATGTTATACAGGGTAACATGGAAATATGAAACAAATATATCTACGTGAAAACACCAATCACAACAGTAGTATAACTAGAAATGAATTACATAAGCATTATTTTTAGCCCTGTTTGAAGGTGTAAAATTATTTCAAGAAGTCAATGATTTTTTGAAGTTATGAAAATGTTGATAAATTTAAACAGCTAAATGTATTAGTAATTGATGCTCAAAACTATTTCCAAAGTATAATTCATGAGGGTAACGTTTGAATTTCTATAGGTCCGTTCCATTTCATCAATAATAAGAATAAGAATTTAATAAATAATATTTCTAAGTGCATGAAAAAAAAAATTAAATAATATTTTATGGACTTTCAGCTTTCAAATAAAAAATAAATATTATTTATACAATTAATAAATATACTTAACAGATAGTATAAAAGGATTGTTTATTATTTTTAATGTACTATTATGCTATATAAGCTAAAATAAACAGCAAAAGCTAGTATATATAGGCACGGCAACGCAAGGCGCCTACACGGCCAAATGAAGTGTGTATAGACTGGGCAGCGCGAAAGCCGGTGCAGGCACGTCAAAACGAGGTGGCTATGGGCTCGGACAGCCAAAAGAATAAGGAATAAGGAATAAGAAAATAGCATACTATACCTATATATATGAGAAATAAGAGGAATATGGAAGAATAACTTTTTATTTTTCATACATATAAATATAGAAATCAATTCTATTTTCGTATTCCTTATTCCTTATTCTTTTGGCTGTCCGAGCCCTATGCCGCTAGGGCACGAGATAGCGAAGTGCCTATAAGCACCGCGCTGTTGCTAGCGCGCACGCTTACAACCGATGCTGGCACCTCAGCACGCGGTGCAAGGCCGCACCTCTCCTGTCAGTGACGCCAGGCACTTGCTATAAGGCTGACGACTTTTCTCCGTGTAGTTACACCGGTCCATTGCCTGATCAATGTCTCATATTTAACTCAAATATCTTATAAAGGCCTTATGGTATGTCCCATGATATACATGCTATAAATAAGTACCTATAATGCAGATCAGATTTGGATACGGTACTCGGGATACTTAATATAAATATACCGATAAATTAAAAATACAAAATGAATTATTTTTGATCTACATATGAAGTATACTTGATATAAACTGCTAAATTAAGAACTCAAAATGAATTATTTATTAATAATGTTTGAACTATATCTAAATAAATATACCGTTAAATTTAAATGCAAAATGAATTATTTTTTAACAAAATATGAACTATATTTAATAAATATATTACTACATAATGAATACAAAATGAATGGTTTTTTAACAATACATGATGTATATTTAATAAATATATCACTAAGTTATGAATGGTAAATGAGTGCTTTCTAAACAATAAATGTGTTGTTTGTGAATAACTTATTCCGATTAAAATGAACGATTAGTAGTGAAATAATTAATAAAAAATGAATTATTTATGAACAATAAATGAATATATTTAGTAATTATTTATGAATACATTTTCCACAATTTGTGATAAGTCAGAGTATTCAAACTGTATTCAAATCTACTGATATTTACTGATTACTTTATGAACTCTTTTTGAAGAAAATGAGAAGCTTTTTTCATATTAATTTAGAATTCATAGCGTATTCATTTTAAAGTCTAGAATACATTTTGAATTCGATTTGAATTCTTACACATGAATTTAAAAAGAATGCATAATTCTGAGCTCTTTCTGAACACTTTTTGATAAAGTGTGCCGTCTGGGCCTTTCTGCGTGTGACGAAGTGCCCGAGGCTGCGTTTGATGACCCTCAGGAAATCACAATACATTTTATCGTCGTATATTTTTGTCGCCGACATCCTTTGCAGTTCCTCGTTCACATTGCGCTTTGAACTCGGGCTGATCTACTGCCTCCTCGGCGATCTTCAATTGTTTCGGATATTTAATCAGTCGGGCCATACTTCCTTTGATAAAATGCCTTGTAATGATTTGCAGAATCAATCTGCAGCTTTTTCATAGGGTCAGCCCCAAAAGTCAACTGGTGCTGGATGCATTTACCGTATCCGTTTTCCACGGCTATGTGCAGAGGCGTCCTGTGCTGGAAACTCTCCTCGGGATCGATCTCCGCACCGTATTGCAACAATTACCTCGTGAATATTTCGCTGTCCTGCCTTACAGCCAGATGTAGGGGTGTCTCTCCAGTTACATGTGATTTGATATTAATGCAAGCACCGAGAGTCAGAAGGATGTCGAAGGAAGTATGTCCCGGCCGATTATCACGATCTACCACCCAGTATTTGTCTATTATCGTCCAGCGGAAAGGCGTGTAACCTTGGATATCAGCTGTTTCGAGATCCGCTTTGCATTCAATCATCAATTCGAACAAGTGCAGTCTATCATACTGAATGACCGCATGCAAAGGGAATAGCAGTTCGTCCCGAGCGTTGATGTCGGCGCCGCATTGTAAGAGAAAGTGAACAATGGAGATGCAGCCTTCTTTAACTGCCGCGTGCAGTGGAGTCTTTAGCTTATTGTTGTCCCTACAGTTGATATTCGGGTTATATTGAATCAAAGCGTAGCATATCTCTTTTTTGGGGTACTCAAGAGAAAAGTGCAGAGGCGTCTTTCCATCTACATCCTTGATATTCACGTTGGCGCCTTTGCTCACCAATATCTGAATGAATTACAGGTTCTCTTGTCTGATAGCGATGTGCAATGCACTCATTCCAAACCATCCACCTTCATCGAGGAAGGCGAAACCACCTATCTCACATGGGAGATCGAGCGAGCTAGTCCACCAAAGCTAGCTTAGCCGAACTCCGCCTAGTCCGATTCTCGTAGTCCTATATATATCCTAAGGACTACTTTTCTGATCGCATCTGCGCCTTCGCCACCTAGCGGTCGGATGGTGTACTACTGCGCGCGGTGTATTTGGTATATACACTTGTGACGTTCTGGTCACATATGAAATACCCAGCGTTAATAAAAAAAGTAGTTTTGCTAATGAACGAAATTCATTTAATGAATTTATTTTAATTTAATATTATTTTAATGTTTATATCAAAGCCTAGATTTTAATTATTAAAAAAGAAAAGATCAAATTCTTATAGGAATGGATATTTGCACGCCATTATGTATTTGCGAATAGCACATCGATACGCTGAGACGCCTTAGGGCTCGGACAGCCAAAAGAATGAGGAATGAGGGAATAAGGAATAAGAAGGAATAAGAAGGAATAAGGAGGAATAAGGTGGAATATCGAGGAACAAGATGTTGTTTAGTGCATCACCTTGTTATAAGAAGGTAATAAGTTGTTTAATAAGTTGTTTAATAAGTTGTTTACTGTAAGACCTTGCTAGTAAAGAACAAGATTATCTTTAGTATAATAACCTTTACTTACACAAAAAAAAAATAATTAGTTTTTGGTATTTTTATACATTTTCCAACTTTTCTTTCAGGTATACTAAATATAATTACTTATTATTATTTATAATTTATTTATTTATCTATTTATATATATATTAATACAAAATTACATTAATTTATTATTAAAATTACGCCATCCATATAATTCCCACAGAGGTAAACACAGTTACCTATTGGTGGGACCGGTTACAATATATTATAACTTAAAACTTAAAACTATAAATTGAAATATAATGTAACTTCTTTAAATATCTAATGTAATTTTAATATTTTGCGCATCATATATTTACAAGTTTATAACAGTTAATATTTATTGAACAGATAAACAGATAATTGTCATAAAAAAAATGGATGAGGAAATTAAACTGTATTTAGATTTTTTATTACTTATACAAGCAAATGCTTCCATATTGTACTTGCTGTGGCAATTGGAGAAAAGCAAATGGTGGTTAAATAGGCGTTGGAATGTACGACCTATTAATAGAAGAAGAAGATACTTGGGCCATTTTGCAACCCTTTTTAATGAATTAAAAGAAGATCCAGATTTATTTTTTGCATACACAAGGATGCCAGTAAATGTTTTTAATTACTTGAATGAAAAAGTGTTTCCCTATTTGACTAAAAAGCGAAGTGATATTTCTGCAGAGCAACGTCTTGCAATCACATTGAGGTAACTTTTCTGTATGATTAAATCAATATAATTTTAATGTATTTTAGCTATCATTAAGGAATGTGCATATCCTCGATTGCACATCGTGCACATGCAGATCGATTTAATTTATTACAATGAAGTATTCATGAAAGTAATAAATACTTATATTACATAGATATCTTTCTACTGGAGACAATATTTTGTCAATAGCTTTGAACTATCGAATTGGAAGATCAACATGCAGAAATATTATAAAAGAGACCTGTAATGTTGTCTTTAAAAAGCTATCGCCAGAATACTTAAAAGTGCCTAGTGAAAATGAATGGAAAGAAATAAGTAAAGGTTTCCTCGAAGATTGGAATTTACCAAATTGCTGTGGGACAATTGACGGGAAGCATGTGCAGATTCAAGCTCCACCTAATTCTGGATCGATGTATTTCAGCTACAAAAAAATTTTCAGCGTTGTACTATTAGCTGTATGTGATCATAAGTATCAATTTACATTATTTGATGTTGGAGCCATTGGAAGCGAAAGTGATGGAGGCATTTTCGCTCGTTCTCAATTAGAAAAAGCCATCTGCCAAAAAAAATTAAACATTCCAGATGAAAGTAATTTACCAGGAACAGACATTAAAACTCCTTATTATTTTGTAGGAGATGAAGCATTTGAGACATCTCCAAATATAATGCGACCATATCCAGGCAGACATTTAGAAGAAAAAAAAACAATATTTAATTATAGATTGTCCAGAGCTAGACGTGTAATTGAAAATTCGTTTGGAATTTTAGTGTCCAGGTGGCAATTTTTGCACAAACCAATTGCTTTTCCTCCTGAGGTTGTAAATAAATTAGAAAATGTTGGAGGCGTAATAAGAGATAATGGTGCCTGGAGAAGATACGTAGACAATCCATTAAGTGCTATTAACAATATAAATTTTGAAGACCAAGTTCTTAATGCACATGGAATTCGAGACACACTTGCAAATTACTTTGTCACAGTTGAAGGAGAGGTGCCTTGGCAATGGGATTATGTTCGAAGAGGATTGTTCCAAGATATAATTTGAGACTTTCTAAAAAATCTGATGCTAAATAATTATACATGTACAAATTTTTTTAGTAGTCTTTAAACTTTTTTGTATTATAGGAAGGTAAATCTTTTTATACACATCATACGCATCTACACACTTTGGATGCAATGTAACTTTAAATACATAACATTTTTTAAATACTTACTGATATTATTAATCTTATGTAATAAATTATTATATTCTATTTATATTCTATAAAATTTAAAAACAATTTTAAAAGGTAACCACTTTTTTTATAAAATATTTGGAAATAATAAAATTTATGTAACTTGTAACTGCCATTAATAGTCGTCTGTATATAATATTTTAGTAATATTAAATTGAACTTCTTTTCTTTTATCATCCATTACCTTTTTTAAACGAGACACTACTAATTGACTAATTATATGGTTTTCTTCATCCTTAACACGTGGCTTAATTCCAATATTCATGGCATTAGTAACATTGGAAGTAATGTCTGAAAATGTCCTGCGTGACTCTTGTGATAACCCACTGATATTATTAAATGCATGACTCTGTGGAAATACAAACTGAAAAAGAAAAAATGTTTTGTAAATTATTTAATTTTTGATTTTATATACACAAAAATATATATATAATATTTTTAGATATATATATTCTAAGTTCCTGTGAGTACATATAATACCTTTTCTGCAGTTTCATTTTCTTTTGCAGTATGGGACGTACTTGCATGAACCTGTGGAGTTAAAATTCTATCAACATCAGCAGATACCTCTGGATTCATCTGTTCTTCATTGGTATTATCGTTGTATGTTTTGGAAAGATCTATAATTTCATTGGCCACACTGCAACCTGGCTCAAAAGCTGATGATTGTATAAGACCTTGATTGTTCGATGATGTTTGATGGATTAGCTTGAAAAGTTTCTTCTATAAATGACGCAACTCCAACTGTACTGTTTGAATCATCGTGCATTTGTGTATCCAAAGAATTTTCTATTAAGAACATTCAATTTTTTGTTCTTCGCCAAACATATTTAAGACATTTTGATAGAAACAATAGTTTCTTCATCTTTTTTAAATTTTTTCCTGATTAAGTAAGAAAGCAACGTCTGCGATACCTACGGAAAATGGTTGGCTGGAGTCTGAAGGGCAGTACGAATTCGATTGGTTCGAAGGAAAACAAATACCAGAATTCGTTAAAGACGTTGTAATTCAACCGGAAGATATTGCAGGTAAATAATATTAAGTGGCAAGCACGTTTATTACTTTTAAAAAATTATACGTTAATTAAACACATTGCACTTTCCTTTTGCAGATACTCGGACGTAACCGACTTAACCGAGGATAATTATGAAGAAGAAGATGAAAATTATAATTTCAGCAGTGACTCGGAATAATACGTTTTATTATATACTAGATCCAAACGCGCTTCACGCGCACTATATTTTTCTTGTCAAATTACTTGTACAATAAATATTTAAAATGCGAATATACCTATAACCTCAAAACAAGCACATATGGCGTTAACGTCACATCACGACACATCAACATAAAAATGTTTAAGTTTTTCGCTTAAGTTCTTTCTCTTGTAAGTCATTCCAAATTAAATAAATTAATAATTAGTCATCTAAAATTATCTATTAATTTTCTTTTCAAAAAAAACCATTGTTTAAAATCTAAGTTACAATACACATTTAAACTTACGCTCTAATTCCAAAAGCCAATCACATTGCGTTTAAACTGGCTTCAAAACATCCGGCCATGCATTTTTTAAGGGAGGATATTATGATTATGACTGACTTTTATTTTTAATTGACATTAATTTTTGTGAATTGTACTTTGCAAATATAAAGATATTTTTTATAAAAAATAATGAATGTAATAGTACCGCTTAACCAAGCTCAACATATATAAGCGCGCGTTCGGAGCGCGCGGCGCGCTTTTCAACGACTGACGACGTTTGCTGCAGAAAAATAATGACTGACTATGTTTTTAATAAATATTATAATAGTAAGTGTTGATTCACCGAATTTCAGATTTTATAAAACAGTTTCATCATGGTCATTATTTTTATTAGTTTAACGCGCGGCTGACGGGTCCGGTTGACTGACGTATACTATACGAGTTTTTAAACAATTAACTGTTCGTAAAGTTGCGACATATGTATTTTTTTTACAACATTGAACTCGCCCCCGCGCCAAACGCAACGGAATCTGGCCGACTGACGGCAGGTTATTCATCTACACCATAAACATAGCCAAATATAAAAAAAAACAGCCTTTATAAAACTGTTGCAGTTTTTTGTCGCTCAGCTCTCGGATTATTAGTTTTTCGCAATTTCTTTATACTTAGCACTGAAGTCTGTCGCCATCGGCGTGATAGCACGATCATACGTCTGATTTTTACTAGATCGATCTCTCTATTATTTTTATAATTCTTGAGTATACTATATTTAAGTAGTCGCGAAGTTCCTTATTTTTACATGATATTGATTTTTAGATAAGTGTTCATTTCATAAGACAGTGAATAATTCAAGTTCCGATGGATAAAACCGTGTAGTGATACTTAATGGTTGGACATCAACACTGTATAGTTCCTATTCTTTTTTATACACCGGCATTTACAGAAAGCCAGTTGCGGAACGATGCGATCTCCGTGTAGACTCCAGGATAGCCTTCTCTAGCGCATCCGTTGCCCCAGGAAACAATTCCAGCCTGTCGACCACCGATGACGAGTGGACCACCAGAGTCACCCTGGCAGGTGTCCTTGCCACCAGCGGGATAGGCGGCGCATATCTGACCATCGGGAACGCCACCCCAGGAGGCGTAAGCCTTGCTGCACTCGGCTTTGGCGACTATGGGTACGTCGACGGTCTGGAGAACCTCGGGAGCGCTGCCTCCCTCGACGAGTGCACCCCAGCCGGATATGGTGGACAAGACGCCTTCGGGAGACTCTTCGTTCTGGCCGAACAGGGGAATCGGCTGTGTGCTTTTGTCCAATACAATGGGTGTTCGAAGTTTTAGTATCGCCACGTCATTTTCGGAATGCCTTGAGCCCGCCACTATCTGTTTTGGAACTGCCCACCGCACTTTTACAAATACAGGTGGATAGCTCGTACAGTGAGCAAATTACGGTATGGAAGTTTCCGTGCCTCCTACTATTCGTGTCAATTTAAAGTCTACGAGATAACTTATCTCCGAGTAGATATATGTTTAGTCGGATTTTTCTAGGGACTAAACCTTGATACAAAAAGTACTTTGCAAAATATGAATTTAATTTTTTCAAGTATTGAAATAATTATAAAAGAACTATCCTCTCACATCAAATTTACGCCAGCGCCATGGCTTTAGAGCTTTTTCTATACCAATAAAAGAGTAAAGCTTATTTGGACTTCATCTCCATAAAATGAAAATTCAAACATGTACAGAAAGATAAAAGCAAACAAATCCTTTTACGATAGTGTCTGATTCAGCGCCAAAGCTTTTCCAAGGGTTTGGCGCTGAATCAAAAACTGTCCTATTTAGTATAATATATATGTCTATTTTTTTCAATACTCGTTTAAATTTCCTTGAAATTCTACCGCCAAGGTTACAGTTTTTGTAAAAAATAAAACCATAAGGGATACAAATTTTCTTGTAGTGTATTTTACCATGACAAATGTCTTATACATAGTTTTTTTTTTGCAAAATTGGCATTGTTGTCGGTAGAATTTTAAAGAAATTGATTGAGCGTCAGCTATTTTGGCTAGATTTTGCAAAATTCCGCTAAAAGCGCCGATATCTAACAACCCTTGGAAAAGCTTTGGCGCTGAATCAGAAACTATCGTAAAAGGATGTATTTACTTTTATCTCTTTATACTGTAACACCCGCGTGTGTTAACAAAATGAAAGAAATCATTTTTTGATAAATTAAAAACAGAATTTATAATTAAGATTAATTTAATAGATTTGGCATTATATGTATATAATGTAACACTATAATAAAAGATTTATTTATTTTACGTGGTTTAATTGGTATTAATGGCAATTTGTTTACATAATTTTTTAATGAAATCGAAGGAAGAAAGGCAGTTATATTGTCCCCCAGAATATACAGCTGAAAATGTTGGAGGCGTAATAAGAAATAATGGTGCCTGGAGAAGATCCGTAGACAATCCATTAAGTGCTATTAACAATATAAATTTTGAAGACCAAGTTCTTAATGCACATGGAATTCGAGACACACTTGCAAATTACTTTGTCACAGTTGAAGGAGAGGTGCCTTGGCAATGGGATTATGTTCGAAGAGG
>UELV01180890.1:0-11601 GCA_900490015.1 Megastigmus stigmatizans
CTCTCTCTCTCTCTCTCTCTCTCTCGAATATTGTCGAAACCGAATATTGCACTGGCTGCAGTCCAGTGCAATCTAAGAAGATGATGGTGATCACGCATACTCACACGATTGCACGACACGGTTTTCTCTCTCTTCCTTTTACCGTGCACCGTCAGATCGAGCATATAATCGAATTAACGACTGAATATCAAATTCAATCGCGAATTCGTTATAATATAAATTACTATTTTTATATATATAAATAGTAATTTTTTTTTTTTAAGTTATCAGACGCGAGGAAAATGGGGTAGATTCGGTAGCGAATTTAAATTCGGAGTAGTTGGCAGTTTACGCGGCGAGTATCAGGAACGTACGGCGGGCTTGAGAGAATTAGTAGAGTCTCGTAAGCAGGTTTTACCTTACGTATTACTCAACGGTCGCAACATGATTTTATTATCACTCGGACGCACTAAATTTATCGATAGTTTAAACTATTTTCACATGAAGTTGAGTGGATTACCAAAAACATTCGATTTGCCCACGAGCGTCTAAAAAGGCTATTTTCCGCATCTATTCAATACGGTAGAAAATGAGAATTATGTTGGTCCTTTGCCTGAACCGCAATACTATGCGGCCGATAGTATGTCGCCCGAGGAAAGAAAACACTTTTTCGTTTGGTACAACGGCGTCAAGAGCGTGGGTGACTACGTTTTTGATTTAAAAACAGAAATTGTAGAGTACTGTCGAATGGACGTGGAAATTTGACGTCGCGCGTGCTTGGCATTCAAAAAAATATTCACAAAAGTCTACCAAAATTTTACCAAACTGTATAGAAAAAAACTTTTTACACCTTAAAACCATAGGCATTTTACCCCCGAGTGGTTATCGACGCGGCGACAAACATTCGCAAAATTCACTCGAATGGCTGCTTCAGTGCGAGCGAGAAATTGGTCGAGAAATCATACGCGCCGTTAGATCGCGCGAGTTTAGACTACCTGAAGGTTTTCTAGTAGACGAATTTTTACCACCGATTCTCACTGCATCGCAGGTGGAGAAAGAGTTAGTATTCGAATATGAGGGTTGTTATACACACGGTTGTTCCAAATGTTTCGACAAAAACCGCGATAAGCGTCTGTTTTATGGGCGAACTTTCGACGAAGTTTACGAGAATACACTCGCGAAATAACGCAAGATACGAGAGCACGGGTACGAGGTTCGATACATATGGGAGTGCGAGTTCGACAATGCAAAGCATAATAATCGCGAGATTGCGCGGTACGTGCGCGATCATCCGTTGATGAGTAAAATAACGCTGAACCCACGGGCCGCGTTTTTTGGTGGACGGAATGAGAATATCGTTCCGTATTATAAAATTCGCGACGATGAGCAGATCAAGTACTCGGACATATGCTCTTTGTATCCTTACATTTGCACATGTGGTGTATATCCTGTCGGACATCCCGTTCTTTATGTGGGCGATGAGTGTAGGAGTCTTACAGGTGGTGATAATGATAATTTAGTGTGTGTCGAGGGTCTCGTGAAATGTAAAGTTTTACCTCCTCGAAATTTGTATTTACCTCTGTTACCGGTAAAAATGCACGGACGCCTTCTTTTTGCTCTTTGTCGTACCTGTTGCCAAGAAATGCGCGAAACCAATTGCAATCACGATGATATTACCGATCGCAAGTTTACCGGTACATGGGTGGTCAATGAGTTACGCAAAGCTGTAGAGCTCGGTTATAGAATAACGGAGATATATATTATTTGGCAGTATAAAACCACGCAGTTTGATGGTAATAACGGTGGTCCTCTTGTGGAATATATAAACACTTTTTTAAAAATAAAGCAAGAAGCGAGTGGCTGGCCTGATTAGTGCGTGGACGAGGCCGCGAAAGATCGGTATTTACACGAGTATCAACGAGCCGAGGGTATCTCACTGGACCGTGAAAAAATCGAGAAAAACGCTGGATTGCGAGCAGTAGCTAAACTCTGCTTAAATTCATTTTGGGGCAAGTTTGGACAGCGTAGTAATTTAAAGCAAACAGAAATTGTAAAATCTCGCGAAGGTCTTTTAAAACTTTTACTTTGTCCGGACAAAGAGCTCATCGGTATTGTACCTGTAAAAGACGATATATTGTATGTCAATTGGCAATTGCGCGAGGAGGCTGTAATATCCGCCCCGAATACGAACGTTGTTATAGCCGCGTATACGACCTCTCAAGCTAGACTAGAGTTGTACAAATACATGGAAAATCTCGGCGATCAGATTTTGTACTGCGACACCGATTCCATCATCTTTGTGTAGAAAAAACACAATGATCCTACCGAGTACGAGCCACCTCTGGGCAATCTTTTAGGAGAAATGACCGATGAACTAAGCTGTTACGAGCCTGGTAGTTTTATAAGTACGATGATATGCGCGGCACCAAAGTTTTACGCTTTTCGCGCAATCACACCTAGTAGTGAAAATATAGATTGTTGTAAAGTAAAAGGTGTTACGTTTAATTTTAAAAATTCCCGAAAAATAAATTTCGATAGCATCAAAATGCTTGTCGAAGATGCTTTTAAAAAAAGAAAAGATGAGGAAAATTCTAAAATTAAATTAAATTTTAATTCTTTACGGCGCACATCTGCACATGAAATTGTAACTCGTGAAGAATTTAAAACTTGTTGCGTTGTATTAAAGAAGAGACGATACATATCGCAAAATCTCTCTCTACCGTTCGGTTATACAAAAAAAAACTTGTAAAATGTAAGTGTAAATAAATCACATACTTAAAAATTACACCATTTTTCCTTTTTTTTTTTTTCCTTTTTTCCCCTTATTTGCAGCTCAGGTAATCATCGCGGTGGCTTACCCGCGGCGCGTGCACACGCTTTAACCAGCGGTAAAACGGTATTCGTCAAGAGATTTCACACCCATCCTTCTCAGATGTGCGACGTGCATTTTGATCGAATACTATTTTATTACGCCGAGTGGCAAGAGCCGTATCGTACTGAGCTCGCGAAAATTGCTGGTAAACTAGAATTCCGCGAGGGACTTCCGCAATCGAGTGACTATTCGAACGATAGCAAGAAGAAAAAACTCCTCATACTCGACGATCTTATGCGCGAATCGTCGTCGTGCGATGTGATTCTCGATCTATTTTCCAAGGGCAGTCATCACAAAAATATAAGTGTCGTGTTTATTACGCAAAATATATTTCACAAGGGGAAATCGCAACGCGATATTAGTCTGAATACAAAGTATATGGTGTTATTTAAGAACCTGCGCGATCACGCTCAAATACAACATCTCGCTCGACAAGTCTATCCAGAGGATCCCAGATTTCTACAAGAGGCGTATCTCGATTCCACTAGAAATCTACACTCTTATCTATTTCTCGATCTTGCGCAGAGTACACACGAGGAATTTCGAGTACGCAGTTGTATATTTCCCGATGATCCCGCGCACTACGTCTACGTTCCAAAGTATACTCGATAAGACAGTATTTAAAGACACGATAAATTGTCGAAACGTCAGTTGAACACGGACAATGCTGCCGAAAACATCAAAGATCGTTAGACGCATCAATCCGATACCTGGTAAAGATTTTACAAAGAAAAACGCGACTCTCTTACTTGCGCTTACTGACGATGGAACTGGACAACGCAAAGATCTATTTAGAGCGATCGACAAACATACAGTAAAGTGTATATGCGAGTGCGCTTTAAATATTTTGCACGGAAACATCGAACTCAAAGCTTCGGACAAAAAACGTTTAGGAAGACATAGACACATATTGCGTAAATTAGCTCGAAAATCAAACTACAGCGGTGCAGTCGGTTGCTGGAGAAGCAGAAAACCCATTTTATTGCAAAACGGCGGTGGCTTTTTACCGCTTTTACTGGCACCAATCATAGGCTCGCTTATTTCACGTTTAATTTGTGACAACTCGGCTGCTACAGAGTGACAAACAGATATGGAACGCACTCGAAAAATGATCATCGTACCCGAGCAAACACTCAATAGGATTCAAACCGCGGGGACACCTGCAGCGAGTGAACATTCGATACAGACATCTGGCGATAATTTGTCGAGATTGGATGAAGAAATGCACGATATTTTATATTCGAAAAACACACAAAACGAGCGTGAAAAATGTCTAAATTATTTACAAATTTTGCGTACATAATTGCGTAGAAAACGAACGCAACAAGGACCGAGACGCTGAACGCAAGTTGAATGAGATTGGCGCAACGTTATCACCGCTCACGGACAAGGATATTTTGGTCAGCGTGCATAAAACTTATGCTCGAAAACTTAGACTTTTACTACGACATTGGAAAACAGTAGCGCCCAAGAGATTAAAGTGCGAAAACTCTGGAACGATCTCGATAGACGGGCGAAAGATCGAGCGGTCAAATATCATTGAATTGGTCAATGATGCTGTAAAAAAGAAAAACGACGACAATGATGCGCCACCCGTAGGACGAGTAGAATTTGCGAAATTCATCAAAACATCGGCTACACCTAATAATTTGATTGGTAATGTCAATGTTTTAAAGATTGCTCAAATACTGACAAATCCCTTAAATACAGCTAAACGATGTTTAAAGAACGCAGAGTTGTATGGAGAGCCGGTCGCGGCTAGTTCACCAAACATAACGCGGAGCTCTACGGCTGTGCGGCGGGTGTAGCACCGAGGTGGCTTTGAACGAAAATTTAATTTAAAGACATTATGAGTTACGACAAACAATACTAAGATCTCTCACACGAATCTGGGTACGCGGGTGCACGAAATCTCATACGCGTGAATAAAAATGGTAAAACCTTGTCCGGAGAGGAGGAGAAAAAAAGGATTTACGATTGGCTCCGTAATCAAGATGCTTACACGCTTCATAGGCCTGTACAGTGAAAATTTCAAAGACTGCACTACAACGTGACAACCATTGGCGATGTCTGGGAGTGTAATTTAATGCAACTAACGAGCATAAAAGATTGCAACGAGGGATATTGCTACCTACTAGTTGTCGTGGATGTACTTAGCAAATTTTCTTGGGTCGAGCCGCTTCGAGTCAACACCGCTCATAACGTAGGAGCGGCGTTCGAAAAGGTGCTCAAGCGGTCGAATGGCCGAGCACCTGTCTGTTTACAATCGGGCAAAGGCAAAGAGTTTACGGGTTCGACCTTTCAAACTGTGCTAAAGAAGCACGATATTCGATTCCGAGTTGCGCGAAATCCAGACATCAAAGCCGCTGTAGTAGAAAGACTGAATAGAACGATACGCGAACGTATGTGGCGATATTTCACCCACATGAACACTAAACGCTACATAGACGTTGTTAACAAAATTATACACGCCTACAATCACGCCTTTCACAGTGGTTTTAGAATAAAATCTGTGGACGTTAATCCGTACAATGCAATCACCGCGCGTGAGAATTTGAAAAAACGAGCTCTCGCGCAGCAGAGTGGCAAAAAAATGGCGCCTATCCTAGACGCGAGCAATAAATACAACGTCGGCGATTACGTACGCATCAGTCGTACTAAAAACACCTTTGAGAAACGTCACGAAAAAAATTTCAGCGAAGAAGTATTTAAGATTAAACGTATTTCAAGACGGCAAAACTTGTTCACCTACATCTTGGTAGATTTGAACGGCGAGGAAATCGACTGCTTTTTCTATACACAAGAATTAACTCTAGTGGGTAAAAAACGCATGACAGCCGAAGAAGGATTCAAAGTTGAGCGCGTCGTTCTTCAGACAAAGGGACGGGGCACGAACAAACGAGTACTTGTAAAGTGGTTGGGCTATCCGGAAAAGTTCAATTCCTGGATAAAAGCATCCGATCTGCAGCCTATTTAAAACATGGATTATACCAATGATTTTTACCTTGTGCTGCCTAGTAACAGTAGCATGGCTTACTACAGCAATAACACGACCAGCTGTTCTACAACTCATCTCTCGCGCGAGGTACAATTAAGCGGCGATTGGTGCGTCGGACTCGCGGAAATTCACGAGCCTTGCACAATCATGCATATAAATGACTCGGAGGCGTATTACACATTTATAGTAGGCAGTAAGGATGGTCGCAAATCATCCACGGACAACGAAACGCACAATTTTCCACATGGTGTTTATGACAGCGTAGAACAGCTGGCTGCGGAAATAAACAAGCCGCAAGGTATACACAATCATCAATTACTCGAACCGACACGATTTCAAAAAGGGTATTACACACTGCGGCGAACGTGCGAGTGCGAGCAACCGCATTATACACGTTATAACGAAAAAATTAGACGTATATTCGGATTCGAGAGTAGCGGGCACCAGCAGACGGGTACGTTCGCCACTGCAAACGGAGCTATCGTACCCATAATAGGTAATAGACCGGCTTCGCTGTCGCGCTCTATACCTGATCAGCAGTACCTTTATACCGATGTGTGCGAGCCGTATACCGTAGGCGACACTCAGGCTGCACTACTGCGCATCGTATCCCTAGATGGCTCGAAATATAGATATGGCGCCAACGTTGTGAGGCATTTTGCGCCTATACACTACATTCTCCTATTGCATCACAGCTTTCGGTCTATCGTTATAGATATAAGAGATCAACATGGACAGCGCATACCATTCGAGTACAGGACGTTGACGGTTACACTTCATGTTAGACGTAATCGTTGAGTAGATATGAGTAATTACGTGTGTTATTACAACGATCAAGTCGGTGGGGGTGTGAGAAACGTCTTTGCAGACTCGATTTATCAGCGAGGTCGCGGAGTTGGTGCCTGGCTCGGTGGGCTGTTTCGCAAAATTTTACCATGGTTAAGGAAGCCGTGCGCGCAGGTCTAAATGTTTTGAACGACGTGGCCAATAACGGCGCCAATTTCTCTGAAGCTGTAAAATTTCGCGCCAAAGAGTCTGGAAGGAAATTAAAAAGAATAGCGGCCACCAAAATCGGCGATATGATGAGGGGCTCTGGTTATAAAGCGCGGATCTCTAAACGCAGGCGTCAGTCGCGAAAGTCACGCGTATCGAATAACATCGCGCGAGTCGCTTCACGGAAAAAACGTAAACACGGTAAAAAGAAACTAGTAAAAACAGCTAGGAGAAGAACCGCCACTACCGCCATCAATAGCAGAAAGAAGAAATCTACAGTTTTTAGAAATATAAACGATATTTTTGGGCCTAAATAATTTTTTCAAACATGTCGTTTCTACACACTCACTCGTCGGAATGCATGTCTACCGAACTGGACATATTCACGCTCCCGGCAACGCAGACATCGATAGAGAGCAGCTCTTATTTGAATTATAACCCGTATCGTCTCTCAGCGAGGAAAGCGACGCGCACTTGGAGTTTGTAGTGCCGAGCGCGAGTGAACATTACATAGACTCGCGCACACTATGTTGTACATCCAGGCAAAAATCACTCTCGTTGATACAGGCGTTGAAAATACTAAAGTTGCACCGATCAACAATTTTCTTCATTCAATGTTCAATCAGATTGCCGTTTTCTTCAATCAAAAACTCGTTTCTCCACCGAATAACACGTACCCCTATAGAGCATATATCGAGTCGCTTCTCAATTACTCACCTGCGACTAAAGACTCGCATTTGACAGCGAGCTTATGATACACCGATACAGATGATGCCTTCGATGCGCCTCTAAACGCTGCAGCACCGCAACCAGTCAATCTAGGCCCGGTAAAATGCCGCTACTTTTCGGAAGGTGGAAAAACATTCGACATGATTGGGCATCTGCACTGCGATGTTTTTACTCAAGATAAAATGCTAATCAACGGTGTAGAAATGAGAGTTAGACTGGTCAGAAGCAAAGACGCGTTTTGCTTAATGGATGCATCGGATAACGGTGGATTTAAAGTACATATAAAGGAAGCGACACTCATCCTACGAAGAGTTAAAATTAATCCAGAAGTCTTACTAGCCCACGCCAATGCACTAGCAAAAACTACGGCGAAATATCCAATAACTCGTGTAGAGGTGAAATCTTTCACTCTACATGCAGGAATTCTCGGTGACACCATCGATAATGCTATTCTCGGACAACTTCCGAAAACAATAATTATAGGTTTCGTTGACAATAAAGCCTTTAACGGCAATAGAGGTCTTAATCCATTTAACTTTCAACATTTCACAATTAACCACCTGTCGCTTTACATCGATGGTATGCAGATACCCAATAGGCCATTGCAACCGTGTTTTACAGGTAATTCCGAGCTCTATGTAGACGCGTTTCATACTCTATTCTCAGGTACTGGTGTACATTTTCTTAACGAGGGTATTGGTATCAGCCGGTACAACTATTCAAGAGGGTATTTTCTTACCGGGTTCGATCTAACACCCGATCTATCTGCACACTGCGCTACGCATTGGAATCTTGTACGCTCGGAAAGTGTGCGAATAGAGGTAGGTTTTGAAAATTCTCTCGAATCGACGATAAGTTACATAGTCTATGCAGAATACGATAACGTGCTGGAAATCGATTCGACTAGACAGATCGTAACGGATTTTAACGCATAGGCACTGGGTGGGGGTAAGAGTATAAGTCGACGAGACGTAGTCGATTGAGCATCAGTATCACTCGCACTTTCGACCAGTAACCAGTAGAAGCATCAACAGCACCAGCAGCGACAGTAGCGCCATCATCATGGATTACGCAATAGAGATTCAGAGTCTCAGAGACGAGAATAACCAATTTCTACCTAAAGAAGTGGCGGTTGTATCTCTTCAAGGCCGTAGTGTAGCTCATTGGACAATCAGCCCACCGTGCGATTTCGCTACATTACCTGAAAACATAAAAGTTAACAACAACTACATCTCAAGACATATGATTGGGATTCACTGGTTCGACGGTGACATCAGTTTAAGAAAATTGCGCTTTCATCTGTACAATATCGCGAGAAAGGCCAACAGAATTTTCGTACGAGGAATGGAAGAAGCTCGATACATCTCATCTATAATGGGTCGCAGTGCTATAAACGTCGACGAGTATACACATACTTCTCTCAGCTTCCTCAAATTGGAATTAAAATTTGTGACGTTACCCCCTTTCTTGTGGGTTAACGTTTTCTCTTCCTACCCTGGTTGCCGGATGCTCGCGAGAAATCCAGGGTTCGTTTTTAATGTAGGTAGAGTGATGCGGGTTCGGGTTAATAAATTGACCAAGAGCGTATATCTTATAATGTTAATGGAATATATATATATATATATATTGTCCCTTATATTTTAGATTACAAAATTTATCTTATAATTATGTATATGTATATATATCTATATAATGCGCTCAAGCGTTAATCAATCAATGACGTCCAGCGTCCCCGGCCCATTAGTTATTCTATAACAAATTATCAGAAAAGAACAAATTATAGCAATCAATATTTTATGTACGTCGCGATTCAAGGCATATATATCTATTTCGATATCGCTTAGCTTACAATGCTTTCGTGCGCGCTATTTCATTATATGCGGCTTTGAAACAATTATTACTTGCGGCCGTTTATCCGCGTCCGTCGCGTATTTTTACGCTCTGTATGGGGCGGTGGATTTGGGATGGTTCGGATGAGAGACTTACGAGGGGCACCTCGAGCGTCTCTCGACAGGATCTCGCTACCATGAGGGGCACCTCGTGGAAGCTCGGTTGCGGGAGTTTGTGTAAAGGCGAGGAGCACCTCGACTTTTACACCGGAAGAACGTACAAGTATCTTCGCCCAGGACACCTCGTATATACGCCCAGGAGATCGAGGGGCACCTCGATCGTCAGGATGGGAGCTCGGACCACAGCTGGGTATGCTAGGTAGAGACAGAGGAGCACCTCTAGTCTCGGTTAAGCTTAGCCTTGCTGTGGCTTGTCCAAGGAGCACCTTGGCCGAACTGCCGATCTGCGGCCAGCGCGAGTCTTTATCTACCCTCGCGCTGAGCCAGGTAAGGTAGGCGTGGTCATTACGCCTAATTAGTTGTCGCGCGTAGTGGGAGAGCCGCGCTCTCTCTCTGTCACGCTCTATCGCGAATTTCCGCGTGCTGGTTTCGCGACGCTATGCTATCGTCGCACTCCCCCCCCCCGCCCTGCTTAGTAGAGGAATTTCCCGGAATTCCTCTCTCGTTAATTGGATCGCCGGCCAAACATTGCCGTCGTGTCGCCGTTTATCGAACCGATAACTTCCGCGGTCGTCCCACTCGTCTCACGCTGCCGGTTGCTGGGTCCACGCGCAAGGCACACTTAAAACCGCCTACTCTTATTCTTTGGCCTAGCTTACGCCGATGGGCACCGTGATGACCGGGCCTCCTGGCAGCTTCACTCGTTGGCCCGGATTCACTGCTTTTTTTTCGCTGCTCCCTTTGGTTGTCGCCTCCGATGCTGCGTCTGGTTGCTTTTTAAGCTTTATTCCCTTTATGGTCGGCGGGTGTTCTGCGCCGTTCGTGGATGCCGTTGGTGTGGCGTTTGCCCTTTTTCTCGCTGCTGGCGTAGACTGCTCTCCATTTATCGCGGCTTTTCTGCGCAGCGTAATGATTTTCTGCCGAGTTGGCCGTCGGATCGTCGCGTCGAGTAAGGCGATCGGTGTCGGCGTGTAACTTTGTACTGTTTTTGGCAGGCATGGCTCCGGTGGTGAACTGTCGCGTGGCGTATCGAACATTCTGAAGTTCGCTACCTCTAGTTCTTCGTCTAACTTCATCAATTCTTCGGTGAATGACATCGTAATCTTGGGACTTCTGCGGCTTTTCCATTTTCCCGACCTTTATATAAGAGGTAGCTTCTATCCCTTCTCTTCAGCTCGTCTAGCTCGTCCCAAATCTGCGCGATATAACTCTTATAGGCTTCGTGCGCCTGTTCCCCCGCTGCCTCGGTCTTTGCAAAATTCTTGTTGATCTGGTGAATGCTGGCGATCACTATTCTTCTCAGAATTTTCTCTACTTGCCGTGTTTCCTCTACTACAGCGTGTAAATCATTTATTTTGTTCTGGTTCACGGCTATTTCTTGCTCGAGGATATTTATTCTCTGGGTCTCAAATTCGGTTTTCTTTTCCAGTATCTTGTATGATTTGCTAATACTATTGTAACGTTGTCTTAACCCATTAGTGCCGACGCGGACATTTTTGGAAACTCGATATTTACGGGCGGATGTAAAAAAAAACGAGATAAAAACATGTTTCTATAGGTAATTTTGGCTGCTCTATCGGTTCCTGAGGCCAGTTTGATCCCATCACCACTTAGAAAGGAGCATCAGCAGTTTTAAAGGGGTAGTTTTTACCCTTGAATATTGAAAGTATTTGTAGACTGTATTTGTTGCTGCAAACACGATAATCCTTATGGATATAACTGTAAAAATGATTTCTGATCAATATTTTGATGCTTCCTGCTCGAAAAAACTATGTAAATTTTTTACAGGGGTAGAAAATAAGGGTTGAGGGTGTAATTTTATCAAATATCGGGAAAATATTTTTTCGCAGTCAAACAGGGTACCATGGGGTTTTTGAGGGTGCTGAATTCATTTCTGAGTTCAGATTTTGTATTCCACCCTTCTACAAGGGGTTGCAAATAAGGGTTGAGGGTGTAATTTTATCAAATATCGGGAAAATATTTTTTCGCAGTCAAACAGGGTACCATGGGGTTTTTGGGGG
>UELV01180891.1:0-21490 GCA_900490015.1 Megastigmus stigmatizans
GAGAGAGAGAGAGAGAGAGAGAGAGAGAGAGAGAGAGAGAGAGAGAGAGAGAGAGAGAGAGAGAGAGAGAGAGAGAGAGAGAGAGAGAGTATAACGGAGAATGAAGGAAAAAGTCCGAGGCAGCCGCCGAGACCTTGGCACGTTTGCTGCTACTGGTGCCTTATCTGTGTGGAGCACCTATACTCTCTCTTTCTCTCTCTTTATCTCTCCTCTCTCTCTCTCTCTCTCTCTCTCTCTCTCTCTCTCAGACAAACTCATCGCTCGTGATATACAGCCGCAGTGTAAATATTAATAATGTAATCAAAAGTGTGCTGCAGCGAAATATTCTTTTGATTACGCATGGGGGGGAGGCTTTATATTGATAAAGAAGAGTGACGTTCGCGTTCGCGAAAGAGATTTCGTACCGAGATACGCTCGAATTAACTCTCGCTCGCCCATCTCTTTATATGTAAGGTTGAGTATTTTTTTCTTCTTTTGCCTACGAGAACTACTGCGCGCAGTCACCCACTGCTCGCATTCTTTTTGGCTTTTACTTTTTTACCAGAGAAACGGAATGATATTATCATAAAGTAACGCAATGCTTTACATACTTTCGTAACGTAATTTCATACGCGAGAAATTCCTAAAGAAATTTCATATTTTTTGTTGCTGATATTAAGTAACGCACTCTAACTCTGTATTCTGCACACTTTTAATTATTGTAATCCCAGACACAGTCGCAGTCAGCAAAATGCAAATTTGAAAATAAAATAAAAAGATCGAGTATGCTTTAGTGGGCAAGATATCTGGTTGTGGTAAATCCCACAGCGAACCAAAACGGTAGATTGTGTATACATAACATACGCCTAACATTCGTGGTTTGCTCTATTTGTATGAAAATCGATGCTCACGCAGTTTTTTTAGGTCGCTGATTTTGAATTCGTGGGTCGAAATTCAGATGATCTGCGATCGTATATAGCTGTACATATAAAGTGTATAGATTTACATGAATAGAGGCAAACTTGAATTTTAAGCATCTGCAGGTTAGATAGGTGGTACATTGCATTTTACAAAGTGCACAAACTTTCATGATGCACGGCGTAAAATAAACGTTAAATTTTCAGAATAAAATCAACTTTACATCACTAATAATAAATTCTAATATGGTTTACCGAGTTCTCAACATTACAAACTATATTATTAATGTACCAAGAAGATCGAGATATATATATATATCTCGATCTTCTTGCGATTGCATATTGAAATGTATAATGATTTAATGTTAAACATGCGAACAATGCATCTAGAATTAATTATAAATTTCTATCCAATTACTGTAAATGTTTCTAAATTAAAATTATTTGCAGTACTGAAACATAAAGTGAAGAGAGAGTAATAATTAATATGCATTAGAATATTAAAAAATCAGATATTCGATCCTTCGATTTGAAAAATTGTTTTTGAAACATGAAACTGCAACGTGCAGAATATCGAGTAAGCAAAATTATAGCTTGTAATGCATAATTTCAACCCCAATGATATTTGTTCATACAACTGATTCGGAATGAAGAACGAATTTCCATCAAATAATATTAAATAAATAATCTTTTATCGAAAAGTGTTCTGATGCACGAATTCTTCATATATCTCAATCAAGAAACACAGCTTCGCATGGATATCAAGTATTGCTCTATGCTGGTGCCCGAAAATCTACAAAACCTTATGTAAATGCCAAATCTTCCATTATATAATTTTGAAACACTGGAAGCCAATTGGAAATTTTCGCGTATAATAAACCGGCACAAGGTTGTTAGTTGATTTTCATGCTAATAATAAAAAAAAGGTAGGTAATACAAAACGTTCCATATAATCCGACACAATAAATCCTTTTTACTCGAGAAAAAAAAATTAACTTCTCCGGAGACTGTCGCGGCTGGCGCTACTACACGCGCGCGGGGGTGCATCAGCTCGTAAAAGCACGCGCGATAGCCGGTATCTTAATTTCAAATTAAATTCATAAATATATGTATCGCTTTAATAAACGAAGACGCAGTCAGGACCATAAACTCAGCCACGTACATGTATATCTGCGATATTATACTTTGTACCGGTATAGTGTACATGGGTATTAGACATTAAGTCATTAGTCTGATAGACAACGTACGTACATACAAGAGGTTGTAACGTTTGCTTCTGTTGAAAAATTAATCGGTATACTTTCGACTTTTTCAGATTGTGACTCTAATATATTGATTGTTGATTTTAGAAATTAAATACAGATAAACCCAAGTAAAAGTCGTTTGGTTTTATGATGTAATTTTTTTTCTCTCAAACTAATAAAGGCAACGGCTTAAAAATCTAACTAATTTATACTCTTGTTATCTTAATATACCATCGAATCTACGGTTTACCTATGAAAAATAAATTCTTGTACCAAGTTCTGTTGAGAGCTTAATTTAAAGATACGATCAATTATTTATATGAAACCTTTTGCAGCATAAAGATATAAGTTTGAAAAGTTTAATGGAAAATAATGTTTTCAAAAATAAGGGTAACTATTACATTAAGAATTGTAACAAAACTTATGCATTACGAGTATTATGACTTACCGGTATTAAGCTATTTCAACGAACGAGCATTTGCTTTCATATTGTAACACTAATAATTACAATCATAAAGTGTGCAATAGTTAAAATCTATTTACTCAGTTCAACGGCATAAAACGTAGTTTATTGCTATTTTAGGGAAATGATGCTTTTTAATGCCCGCTGAAACGTAAACGCAAAGTAACCTTATTTATTTATTATAAACGCTTTACTAACAAAGGGAACTCAAGGAGTCCGGGAAACCGATTTGGCTGAAACTTTAGACAATGGTTTCTTGTACCTAAAAATGAAGCTCAGTACCTATAAGTCCTTCAAATGGGCCCTAAATTCGAAAATAATGACAGATTAAGCATAATATACGAAAAGACAGGTGCTGCTTCAAATCAAGATAACTCAACATTTAAAATTGCTATTGACAGGTATGAAAAAGCAAATAAAAGTAGGAAAAATTTCCTTTTATTTTCATTTTTATTTGAGTCGTTAGCTTATTTGGTTCAAAATTTATGGATGATTGAAATTTAAGTACAATTAAATTTACCTTGAAAAATAGAGGGAAAACTGAAGTCTCTTTCAGATGTAATATTCAGCCTTATTTTCAATCATCCATAACTTGTGAACGAAATCTGGCAAGAACTCGCATAAAAATAAGAATTAAAGGAAATTTTTCCTACTTTTATTGGCTTTTTTATACCAGTTGATAGCAATTTCAATTGCTGAGTTATCTTGATTTGAAGTAGCACGTGTTTTTTCCTAGATTTGCTGAGTCTGTCATTGTCTTCGAATTTAGGGCCCATTTGGTGGACTTATAGGTACTGAGCTTCATTTTTAGTTATAAGAAACCATTTTCCAAAGTTTCAGCTAAATCGGTTTCTCGGACTCATCGGGTTCCCCTTGTAAGTATCAAATTATTTAACAGAATAAACTCTGATGAAATTCTATAGTATATACAAATTCCGATGTTTTAACAAGCTCCGTTCTTGCTTTAACAAATGTTTCGATATCCAACGCCAGAAACAATGATCTTGTAATTCGAAATGTATTCTTGCATCAACGGAGTCGTGAATCAAATGGATAAGGCGCGAGACAGCGTTGAGCTTTCAACACACTGCACACCTGGAAGTTACACCATCAATTTCAATGTAACTGACAAATACACGCAGCGCGCGGCGCTTCTCTTGTACCATAGTCACGTAAACTTTTGTGCTTGAATCACACAAGGAAGCTGCGGACACTCAAAATGAAACAATTCAAATGAATATCAATGCGAAGCTATCGTATCGCTTGGATGCAAAACCAGCATGTCCCGAGGATGCGTAAACGAAAGTTAATCGCTCGGCATAAATCAGAAAACTAAAAGCCAACAGCAGCTGCGGACCCGTTAATTCCGTCCCATAAAGAGTCACCGCACGTATCATCCACTCCCTCTCAGCGGCATATATGCGCGCATTAACAGCACCTACATGATAAGTGCATCGCATCAGCTCTCGTAAAACCAGTCTGCGCTCGGTCTAACAAGCCGCCCTTGAACCATTCAACTTCTTTAATCAAGGGGGTAACCCGCGCAGGGCTAAATACGATATAGCCATGCACAGCGGCAACAGCTTCACCCCTCAAACTAACCCAGTCGTCCATCAAAAGCTCGTAGCTCTGCCGCAGCAGCAACAGCCGCCGAAAACTTTAAGGTCTCGATTAACGTCAAGGATATAGAGCGCGCTCGCGGTATATATATACACGAAAGGGAGCGAGCGACTGCCCAATAAAAATCCCCTCAGCACCGGCGTTTCTCGCCCGCAGCACACACTCCTCATCCTCCTTAGTAGTAGTAGTAGGAAATTCGCTAGCGCGTATTCGTATACATATATAGGCTTGCACTGCAGCGCACCAGCGGGGGGACATCGAGTAGACATAACGTGTATATATATATATATATATAGAACCGAGCGAGCGCCCGCCAACTGAAAGTGTGCACGCGGCCTCAGCTCTGCTCTGCGTAATAAAGTCATCCTCTCTCTCTTAACTCGTGCACATCGGCGCGATGCACCGGTGCAGACTCGCGCGGCCGGGTCAATGTCGCGGTAATCCAATCTCGTCTGGCGGTAACGCGAATTGCGCCAAAGCTGCACTTACAATATATAGGACATGGGAGAGGAACGGGAGTGTATATTCTACTCTGGGGTATAAGTATACGAGGAAGCTGCACTATGGGAAAGCGTGTATGCGGAGGAGGCTCGTTGCGCGATAAAAGCAGCCGAGTATACGTAGGAAGGACTACCGCGGCAGCCAGGCGAGGGATGTAGCAAGTTTCAGAGAAGGCATCAGGCACAGCTTGCAGTATATACAGAGCCGCGGAGCCACTGCGTGGTCGCGTTTATACTGCTCTTAACCCGCAAGCCCCCCGAATAGATCGCCAAAGTGCACCTGCACCTGATGCGCGCAGATCCTACGCAGCTGCTGCTGCTGTAGTGCACATGCGTGATGCGTGGGCTTGTTTCGCCAACTCCCTTCTCGTGCACGGATCAAAACGACGCGCCGGTGGCTGCCGCTGCAAGACGCGGAGGAGGATGCTTTGTTTCTCTCTCTCCCTCTATCTCTGTGTGTCGCTTCGAGCTATTTGGCTTTTGTTCAGGATTTAGGTGCAGCTGCTCTGTGCGCATGTGTGTGCGTGTGTGTGTGTGCTTTTTTGGGAATGAACGAAGTCGAAGAATTTAGAGGGGTGCAGAGTGAGCAGGTTTGGAGAATTTGCGAGCGATGCAAGTAGTTTAAGTGACGGATTACGCGCGAAATCCTGACTTTCCACGAAATTCATTAAGGAGAGATTTTGGTGCGGCTGATTGGGGCTAACCGTAGAGCCTAGACTACCAATATTTTCCCCGTGTGCAGGTGCTGATGTAGAAACAGCTAAATTAGTATTGTTTTTGATTGCTTTGATTTTTAGTCACGTGGAGAAAATGAAATTATCCGCGCGATGCGACACGATGGTTTATTTCTTATGTTTACATGCAGCATTCGCTAAAATTTCGAAGGGAAGTTGCTTATGATGTACAAGTATATAGGTTTAAAAATTAAGAAACTTCGAGGTGTAGCAGCAGGTAGTGCCAAAGACTTTGGAGATGAAAAATTAAGATAAAAAGGTTCGGCAGCAAAAAAACTTATAATATTTCGTAGGAGACGGTTAATCACTGAATTTTATATGCATGCTTTGCAATTACAAAGAATTTATTATAATTAATTATTAAGCCTAAGAATACAGCTTCCATTAAAAATCTTTTCAATTCTTATTTTAATTGCCGCATTAAATATGCAAACTGGATTATTTAATACAGCATTATAATTATCCTACCAATACTTTGAATAACCGTAAATATCAACCTTTTAGTATTTAGCTTTTGAAAATTAAATGAAGAGCATCAGATATCGAATGCTATACATTAAACCCATTAATTGTCAAATTGAAAACAAATGATAATCATGAACCACGGAAATCCATTTTAGTATATTAAATACTCCCGTGACAAAATTCAATTAGTGTAATAATACCTATTGTTTTGCTTTCTTGTGAAAATAATGCCTAAAAGGTTTGCATCTAGAAGAAAGGAGTATTATTTTATTTAAAGCTATATCAATGTAATATAAAGAATGATAAATACACGAAAATAATTCGTGTTACTACCAGTATACAACGCGTACTTTGCACAGATATTTAATAAAAAAGAATGAATATTCGGTTAAAGTATATGAAAATAAAAACCGACCGAAACAACGATGCTTGATGTATATTCTTGCGCGGGTGTAACGTAAGATATAAAGGAAGCGGCATAAACATTCATAATATTGCGTCGGAGTAAAAACGGTGATTTTTACTTCTCCCTGCGGCGCCGCGGGAAACATTCTAATAATCTACATCAGCGATGATGAATTTTCCTGCGGTATATAAAAGCCCACTTCTCACAATCAAGTTCGCTCTTAAATTTTCATTGCCGAAAAGCATTTTTGCGGATCTACGCAATATTGTCTCGGTATATGCAGTACACCGTTTAACTGCTTTATGCATGACATATATATGTATCGCAAAGGAGCGAGTTAATTTTGTCAGAAAATTGAAACGCTAGTTAATTTTAAGTATCGCGAGCGTGCCTTCTGCTAAATTACCGAAAGAACACCGTTTCAACTTCTATAATTGCCTTTAGGTAATAACAAAAAATCCTAAAGTGGTAAATTCGCCATTACCACTTAGCAGCAGCTTCTCTGCTTTTTTTGTGCGATCGTCCCGAGCTAATTAAAAATGAGAAAAAAATTTCTGTCGCGAGCTTGCGGAAAAATTTTTTTCACGTAAAACATTTCAATTTATGTTGGCGACCGCAACTTGCGTCGCTTTCTTCTTCCGATTAAATAAAAATACATGCACTTTGTTCTTTTTTTTTGTTAATAAATAAGAAGCAAATTTGATAAAAAAAAAAAGATTCCTTTCGAATAAAAACAAATTTATGAACCCCCTAAAACATTTTTGTATCTGACACTTGAGTACAAAAGAAAATATTTTTGTGAAATACTAATATCCAGAGAGATGAATAATTGCATTCAAGCCACTAGTTCATCTCGGATGCTTATTACTGTTGCCTGCAGGTGCAAGATGAAGATTAATAAATAGCATCCTTTATAAGACTAAAATCACAAAAGCAACTTTTATTTTTTGCTACGAGTACTGATATAAAATATTTTATTTGTTATTTTCTAATTAATAAACTTCAAGGTATAATTATGCAATTATACGTATGATAATAAATAATAAAAAGATATAAGAAAAGAATAAAAATTTTATATCTCGAAAAGACGCATACACTTGGATCACATTTTTCTGATAATTAATCTCAACTTCAACATCATTGATTTCATTATAAAAATATATTATTCAACGTATACCAATTTAATCGATCACTTCAATCCCAAAGTATAAGCTCAATAATTGAACGAATCTCAAAAGAAAAAAAAACCGATCAGATTTAATAATCAACTCGTACAATAATTTCCTACTATAAATGCACAACGTAAGGAAGAATGTGTCAGTCGATATATGCATTATAAATATACACACCGGGACGTGCAGGCTGATAAAAAAAAGCCGCTCGCGCGATGTGGAGGGGCGCGGATATTATTAGACCCGGTGCGCGCTTATTGAATTAAATATTACGGAGAGAGTCCGAGGTACACGTCGCGCACATCAGCTTTTATCTTCTATATATATATATATATATACACGGGCGGCGCGTCTCGCGCGCGTATATGGAAGACTTCGCGTAATCGGATCACACCTGCGCCACCGCTCGCCCTCGCGATCTTATACAGCCCTTGATAGATACGATTATGCGGCACTACTGTCAAAAAAACTGTCGCGATGAAAATCGACGACGACGGAGCTGCCGCCGCGAACCGCCGACGCTAATCGCCTTACATGCTCTACGCTTTAGGTTTCTTTTTTTTTTTACACCTTATATATACACTGATATATCTATTTTGGACGCATTACAATTTCACTGTGCGTTCGACTGATCTTCGTGGAAACTGTTTTTGTATAAGCGCTTGCGCAAATTTTTGTACTTCCTTTTTTTAAAGAGGGGGATATGTGAATAATTGGTGCTTGAAAAGAGATAAAAGAACAATGAGAAACGAGAAATAGTTGTTGAAAGATGCAGGCATACAGCGTAGAGCGGAAAAATTACAAAGTTGGAAACGTCGAGTCGAGTGCACGCGTGTGTATAAATGATAGCGGCAACTAACTTCGTGTAGGGAAAAAGTATAGCCTTCGAAATAAAGAACAAAAAAGCGGATTCATTTTTAACAAACAATTTAAATTTTAATTCCCTGCTGAAAAGTTGCAAGGTTAATTCAGATGCAGAAACTGAATAGATTATATCGGTTCTCTCTTTCGAGTCTTTCTTTTATATCATTTTATTGCAGATATGAAGCTTAACTTTTAAGAATGTTAGGTACATATTAAACGGGGTTAAAAAATTTCTAGCGGAATATTTGACATGCCAAAGACGAGTTTAAAATAAGAGTGCTTTGTGCCAGTGTACCAGAATCCGTTATATAATACACTTTTGCTGCGCCTGGACTTTACTAATTATGATTAATGCGCTTATTGATTACACGTACTTATGAGTCAGGAGTTTCGCGTGTAACATGAAATATTGATAAGACTGGAATATACACGTGAAAAATTAACCTGTTGCTCTTTGAAATATGCATTAATTTTATTTTTTTTTTATTTACGAAGTTACGTATGCATATTAAAAAACGAAACATTTCTAGTTGCAATAGCTATGGAATTGTAGTTGTAAGGGTAGCGATTATTATTTCATAAGTCAGAGTTTCGAGTAAGGAAATATTTTAGTTGCACGAGATCGCAGAGTCTTAGTCAGTAACCTCTTTCTCGTATAGGAAATATCCTTATAAACGTATGACAAAGCTATTGTAGTGAGAATCAAATTGATTCATATATAATCTTATCTTCACTACTCTCATAGAATTCCAATTAAGTACACCTTTGTATTCGAACCATCTAAACAATGAGAAACCCTACTTATATACACTGAGAAAAAGAATGACTTATATTAAATAACATTCATTTAATGATAATGAACATGGATTTGAATAGGGTGAATTGAACATTCATTTACTATTATTGAATCATACTCTTGTCACAATGGGTTAGATTACAGTACGTATTTTTCGAAAATGACTAAATCCAAGAAAATATTCATAAACTGTTAATGGAACTGTTAAACGATTGACTCGATGCAAGACATCCTTTTTCTCAGTGTAGCCATAAAAGAGAAAAATACCTATTATATATATAGCGAAGAATTGCAATTTGACTTTGACAATTCATTTCGCTACTAAAACTAGGACAATAAAACCAACCTCTACATGTTTAAAAAAACAGTCCTTTAAACGATAAGCCGTTCTCTCAATTACAAATACTTGGACGCAACTTACACGATAGTCAAGCGGAAAAGCTGGCTAGCTCAAAGAAAGGGAGAAGCTATCAAGTCAGGATAAAAAAGGGCTTTGGGGGTAGCGGTGGTATAAAGAAAGGCGGTAGCGCACCGGTGATCCTAAGCTAATGGGAAAGACGGGCCTGTGAACCTATATATCGAGCCCCTCTATATACGCACCGCGGCTGCATCAGAGGCATACAGGCAGAAAACTCGGGATATAAGCGGCGCGATGTACAGAGGCTGAGTGCCGCCGCCGTCGCGGTATAGCAGCAGCAGCAACAGCAGCAGCAGCTCACAGCGAAGTAATCAGCTAATAGCCGACGCGGCTGCACAACTTTCTAATTTAGCTGCACCGCCGGCAGCTCCTGCTCCTGCTCCTGATGCATCCCGAGGCTGCAAGAAATGCATTATAAGCCGGAGGTATAGGGGATCCTGCACCGATCGCTAATAGGATATAATTATATACCCCCATTCTCTCTCTCTCTCTCTTGAGTCCCTATACGAATAAAGCCTTCTCTCTCCCTCTCTCCCTCTCTCCCAGCGTCAATACTTTAATTAAGACTAAAACCCAATTTTCTTTCTGGCGTTATACGCTGCACGCGCTTTTAACTTGACTGCGCGGAAACTAGCTGTCGTCCTCTCTACGGGCCTTTGAACCAAGCCGCCGCTGCTGCTGCTGCTGCTCTGCCTCGATAAGGGATCACGTTTTGACGTTGACGTGCGTACCTAGTACTCGCAGGCCGTGAGCGCTACGCAAATCGAATATTCGTTTTATTACAAAATTTTAATAAACGCGATTGGTAGCGCGACTACCTTTGTTTTCTTTTTGGCGCGCGATTCAGTGATTTATTTATTAGATCGCAGACTATGATAAACTGAAAAACAATCCGTAATACGAAAGTCTCGAAAAATTCTTATCGCGCGTACATGTAACTATATATGCGATAAGCAATGTTCATTAACTCTCGTATCGAGTACGCTTAAAAAAAATAATCTATTGCACCGTGTGGTTCATCAAAGTACTAGCTTATCAACGTTCATTTAGATTGCAACAAAAATATACAGGTGTTTTCTTGAAAGCTTTGAAACTTTCTAAACCTCTGAGGAAAGTGAGAGATACGTGTACCACAGTCAGAGTAAAGTTTGGAAATTATCATGGATGGTGCATACATGGACCTGTAAGTTTACTAGATGAGCTCCGACGGTAGGACAGTCGTACAATGTAGCCTATACAGGTATACCAGTCCTGTTAATTTGCAAACTTTACCAAGGGATATTTCAGGCTCCCCTGGGTACCAGACAGCTAATTCTTTTCAAAAATACACCAGACAAATGGTAGGATGTAACATATCCATTCAGCCAAGAATAATCTATCCTAATTCTTTGCGTATGGATATATTTCTGGAAGAACGCATGAAAAGTAAGAAATAAATAGCAGCCCCTTAAATCTGAATCGAACGATTGTTTTCCCATGCACCAAACGCGCTGCGGGATATCGTCGATTACATCGCGACAACTTCGCAACGGCCTACAGCGACTGCATCTTGGCCGCGGACGTTAAAAGAGAAAAGACATCGCTGGCGCTTATATATATATGTAGATTACATATATATGTATATGTAATAAAGGGTTGTGTCTCGGCGGCCAAAAAGCCAGAGAAACGCAGGGACTGCGAGAGGGCGCACCAGCAGATCTTCCATTTTATGAGAAAATTAATGGGCCACTTCCTTCCACGGTGGTAGAGTGTATTAAATGCGCGCTAGCGCGGCGGAGCTGCACACACGGTGCAGTGCGCAAAATTGAGAGGCGGCGCTCACTGTTGTTGCATCACCGCGGGCCGACTAGGTGAATACGATATACACATACACCGTCGCGCTGCACGCGAAACGACCCCTCGTATATAGACTCGTGTAACTCGTTCCTCCTCCCCCTCGCGAAATGCACTGGAATCGGTGAGTATGTGGGTACTTTCTAAACCCCGAGTACGACTATAAACTTATTTTCTACCCCGACACGGTGCGCGCACACACTTTGTTTGGGCAAATATTGAATTTTCCACGTGAGAGAGAGGGAAGGCGAATCTCGATCTTGGTGAGTTAAACGTTTGCGAAAGGATTTGATGCTGCCGTGGAGTTCTCATAGGCTGCGAGTTAACGAGACCGCATCTCGTTCCGCGAATTTTCGCGCTCGCACAGTCGAGTCAATCTTCAATTGCTCAGCTGCATACTCGATTTAGACTTAACGTCTTTAACAGATTTTTTGTTGATAGACTGATCGATGTTTGAATTAATTTGAATTAGTATAAAAGAATTATTGATTTACCAATCATTATAGGTATGTGTTGGACGAAAAATGCAAACGCTTCACCTTGAAAACCTTTTCTAAATGTTATAAATGAGAATTACTAAACAATAGGTTATTGCATATAATATAGCTACAGTAATTGATCATCTAGTTTTCACGAATTTTAATTTAACGAATGTGGAGTTACCCATATTACCGATGATAAGAATAAAAAAAAATTATATTACATACATATGTATTCAATTATTAAAAGGAATGAAATAAATTGAAACTCCTAGTGAGATTTATCAAGGGTATATATTATGCGACAAATCAAATTCCGCAAAGTTATCTTAGGCAGTATATTATTAAATCTAATCCCCGCTAATCAGTATCGAAAGCGAATATTATTACAGCTACCTGCACTATTGAGTTATTTTCATTCAGGGTCGGATATGTAATCGATTTCAGATTGGAATGCGAAGCTGCAAAATATCTCTGTTGGATTCCTTTCAAAAGACTGAGTTTTGCAACATTGATTGAGTTCCGCTGCAGTTGTGCGCATTGTTCGCCTATTGCTCGCGTAGAAGAAAAACATAATGAAAAAACATTCTATTTGCACTAACTCTTTTAAATTTTAAAATTATTAAAAATGTTCCGAGTGTTTGTAATAGTTCCAGCTGAAAACAATAAAATCAAGTAAAGTGTTATATATACATTCCTGGTAGGACCAAACATTTTTTAATATTTATACATAGAGTACACGTGCAAATGTATTGTATACTCTAGTAAATGGAAAAATATCTTATATCCATAAATAATAAAGTTACTCTCAACATTCTTTTTCAAGGACGACAGATCTTCAGTCGTTGCAAAAAACATCTTTATATAAAATAATAAAAAGTCCTACATGCAGTCTATAGATTCTCTGTCGACGTATCAAATTGAAGTCTGCTTTTTAACTATTGGCCTTAATTCGTAACCCCGCATCGGAGGAATAAAAAATACGCGAGCTTGGAGTGAAAGATTAGCATATCGTCACAATGCGATAAAATTAAGAGAGCATTATAGAATGAGGATAATACTTGTATAGTTATTGAGTGCGCCGAGCTCGAATAATGGGTGTACTAACGCGAAAGTCGCGCAGTCGCTCCTTTAATAATAATAATCGATGCACCGCAGCCAAGAGTCTCCGTATATCTTGCGTCCTTTACATTTCAAACATCGCGGATTCGCGCACTACTCCAAAAATCCTCTATATATTTCCCATCGGTCTCCGCGACTCGTCATCTGCCACGCTTACGCGCTATCGTGCTCTCACCCGTTATAGATATATCCACAAGGATGGTGCAAGTTGGAAGAAACGACTAAAAAGGAGCGATATATATATATATATATTCTGATATCGATCTCGCGCGTGTAAAAAAAGTCAGGAGCTCGCGGGAAAACTTTCTGATATTAAGATCAAAGCTATGTCACACATTCCTTCTTCGGCGGGGGAAACTAATATACCAATGTATATATACTGATACTTTCCGCATATATCCAAGATCAGTAATCGTGCGTGCTTAATGCATATACTCACGCATATAGTCCATTCTTTCCGTTCAATGTATATCAAGCTTGTGTGGCAGAGAGAGAGAGAGAGAGAGAGAGAGAGAGAGAGAGAGACGGAAAGGGAATTTGCCTGGTTATTTGTAATGCAGATGCGCGCGGGTATAATTGCGCACGACGTCGCGCAGTGTGTATATTTGCTTAATGTTCACGAGAAATTCGCTCTTTCGCGTATGTATACGTGTGTGTGTGTGTGTGTGTGTGTTTCGTTGTAGAAACGAACCGTGACTCTTTAGAGGACGCTGCCCTTAATGAACGATTGCCTATATAGACATGTGGCCTGTTAAATTAACCTGTGCTTCAAAGACGAGCCCCCGCCTTGCACTCTATTCTCCCTCCTCCTCCTCTTATCTCTCTCTCCCTCTTTCCCCGCTTTCCCCTCTACACAGCCTCATCCCTTTCTTTTTCTTTTTACTCTTCTTTATCCTCTGCTGCGAGCTTCCGCTCTTCTGTGTGTTCACCGCTGTTACTTTATTTCTATACTCAAAAACAAAGCGCCCAGTAATGTTTTTAAAGTACTAAATTAGACAAACTACATCGCGAATATAATTAGATTAATGAATGAGCTTACTGTTGTACTTTCATCGAGCTAGAGTACTCGAAACACATTGTGTTATTATATATAAGAATAAAAGAGGATAACTTTATATATTTTCATTTGATCGTTCGAAGACGCGAGCACAAGATATTTAAGATGAAATAATTTCTCGATCTATTTGTATTGCGTTACCGTTTTTTTGTAAAACATCGATATATAGATTTCTTTTATACATCGAATGCCAAAAACATGTTAGTTTGCCTTGTCTTTTTAAGGAATTGCGTAATGCAGGTAGATTGCATTTTATGAAGTTGATCAAAACGCTGGCGCGGTTTTGGCCCTATAGCCATCGTTCTCGAATCTACATCTATACCGCGCAAAGTTTTCCGCACTCACAGTTAAAGACTTTAATTAAACGCATTAAAAACTTTCGGCGAAAGTCACTACTTGTTTAGTCGACGGTAAGACCAGACTCATTCAGTTGTAACAAACGATGACTAAAGACCACCGCTGAAATTTCTTCGTATAACACACATACATCTTACTTTCTGACTCTCTGTCTCTCTCCCATACTAACTATATCTTTCTCTTTCTCTCTTCCTTCGTCAAGTTCGCCTGTGTATATACATACGCATGCTCACTTATAATACCAAAGCTGAGCCAGTAGCTCAAGTGAAAATTAAATGTTTATCTTAATAGTCGAGCTGTTCCGAAACGACTGAACTTATTGTACTTCGAATTCGTGAATTTTTGCTATTTATACAGTCTCCGGGTTGGATTTAAAATTGACTCGGAATGTTTTTACTCCATGGACGAGTGAAAAAGGGAAACAAAGAAAAGATAATGTTTAAATAGCAAAATAACACCAGGCTGAAGTAAATCAAAAGTTAAAAGCTGAACAGCTATATCAAAGAATTAGTTCTAATGAAAGTAAACGATAAACTATTTTGAAATTGCACGCATTACGGCTTGTGTGTATAATATGTGGACAAAAAGCTTTTACAAAGCCCAATGTGCAGCGTGAATTTGCTTGAAATTTATCCGATGGTGCAGCACTTTTGGCTCTCGCCAAAGAAAAATGCAAGATTTATATTGTCGTACCGAAAGAAAAAAAATTAATGCTATTTTAGTAATTACTATTATAATTAACGTATCGATAAAGCCAGTAAACCAGTTTTCTAGGCGGAAAAAATAAATCCCTTTTTTTATCAAGTGTTACTTTATTTCGCGCAGCTTTTAATGCGCCAGACTTCCTTAATTAAGTAAAGAGTGTGAGAGTACTCTTAAAGTATGATTAATTAAAATCCAGTTTTCCTTTGTAGGAGTCTTGCACCTTCTTTGTCGCTTCCTGTGAGCAAAAAAATATTGACAAGCTTCTTTTTCAAAGGGAACTAACTTTATAGTAAATGCATCAATGTTGTTGCACAAAAGTAAGTTGCGATCATCTTGGCACTGAAAATTCAATTTGTATCAAAAAGAAAATTACATTTCGAATTTAATAGATTCGTAATTAGCTATTAATACATGTATCAAAATTAGATGTAATTTTAAAGTTCTAAGATAGGCGGTAGGTTGACTCATTTGTTACAAAAAGTTTCCTTCCAACATCAAACTAAGCGTATGAAAAAATTTACATTATTTTTCGAAGCAATTACCGCCAGAAGTAATCTAAAAGTTTTCTAAGATTCGAACAGAAGAAATTTGGCAAGTGCAGTAATTAATTTTTTCCCACTTTTCTTTGTGCCAACTATTCCTTACCCTAAAGTACATTAGTTCGCAATACGAAAGTCGTTTCAATTTTTAGTTTTTAATCTACATGAATAATGTGAGCACTTTTCTCCATCACACAGTCGCTATTTATTATGTAAAATTAAATCAAGAATTTTTTCTCACGGATGTAGCAGCATTTCATAATTAGCAAAGATTATTTAAACGAGGGGAAAAAATAGTCAAGACTATGTGAAAATCAATGCACAGCCAATGTACCATCTGAACATTCCCCTTTGGTTGGGAATCTTCGATAATTTGGTCGGCAGTATATATTGGATGTTTTCATAAGCCGTTCAAACATATTTAATTACAATTGTACTGGAAAATTTACTACAGAGTACATATTGAATTTTCAGAGAGTTTATACATTATATTTACGGCCTTTAAATATGAATTCGCTAAGTGTATAATATTGTGTGCGCACTGGAACTGCAAAATTTCCTTGGACAAGCTTCCAAACTCTATTTATTCAATTGAAATATACCGTGATTATATTGCATTAGCTTATATTATCGCAAAATACACAGTATTTGTAATTCAAAGCGCAATAACCCAGAATTCGCATGGAGCGAATCGGCGCGCGTGCGTTCAAGTCGCATGAACATCGCCAAAGGTTTACAATTACGACTTTCCGAGAAAGCCGCCGCCGCCGACGCCGCGAGCATTAAAAATTTCCAATTTCAAGTTTAGTCTAACTCGCCCTCGAACTCGCCTCCGCCCGCTGTGCAGCCTTTAAAAAGCACCGTAAAACACGAGCTAACGATTTCGGCTAAAGGATCATAAAACGCCATTTAAATTTTCACGACTACACGCTTTGCCTTCTCCTCTTTCTCTCTCCACCCCAAAACAACGATCGCAACAATGAACCCCGCCGCCGCCGCCGTCGCTGCAGTACAGCGGCAATATAAGAAGGAAAAAACAAACGAATACAAAGAAAAAAAAACGGAGCAGCTGGTGGCACGTGGCAATAAAGTGACGAGTCCATGGGAGGCAGTAAAGAAATTGCGCTCCTGCTCCTCTCTCTCTCTCTCTCGCTCGCTCGCGAGATTTCCATGACGTCGATCCGTCAATGGCTACACGAAACAATATGTATAGGACTCTTGGCTCGAATGCAAGGCCGCAGTCGTGCAAGTGTGCGGTGCAGTCCATGTATACGTGTATAATGCGCAGCGAGCGGGAGAGAGAGAGAGAGAGAGAGAGGAGAGCGCAAACCTTCAGGCTCACCGTATAGAAGGCGCGCATGTTCATCGGCCTAGACGACGACTATGGCGGCGAGCGCGCTGCCTCCTTTTTATTTTGCAATTCCACAAATAACGAAGTTTACAGCGCCTCCGGCTTATAATAATAACGTCCATGTGTATCTGTGTGTGTGCGTGTAGGTGTATATGTGGCCGGGTGTATAAAATAATAATAATATCTATGGTCGATGGTGCGCGAAGGACGGTGCAGGCGGCCGAGACATGATCCCGATGTCGCTGCTGGCAGGTATGTATCCGCTATAAGTACCGGTGCGCTGCAATAGCGAGACATCTCTATATATATGCCCAGCTCTAGGTATTGTAGTTCTTTCCCCGCGAATTTCTTTGTGCAGCCGCGGGTAGCGTTATTTCTTGGGATATAAGTAATACATCGAGACGCGCGAACAGTGAAGATTTTAAGAGTGCACTTTTATGCATTCGCACCCAGAAGCTAGATGTTCCGCGGGATATGCGCAATGTAGCAATATTATTATTATTATTTCCTTGGGGTGAATGATGAATTTTAATGGCGAGATGCGCCGTGGGAGGATGAGAGATGCTATAAAAATCGCGGAATGGAGCGCGAGGCGGTATATATAGGACTGGATTTCAATTTTTGATTGGAAAAATATCTGTACAGGGAACCTCCATTCGCTTCCGTTCCTCTTACTTTTTCTCAGTCGAAGGAAAATGTGCTATTATGCAAGTAGCTCGCGCATTCGTGGAAGTTATTTTATCAAATTGATTGAATTGCGTCGAGATATTCGAGAGAACGAAATGCATAATTCTTATGACTTCGTAATAATCTTGCACCTAATATTAACAACGATAAAAATGGTCTCTTTTTCACTTTGACCAAGATCTCGAATCTATGTATATATATAACTCAGTCTAAACTACAGATTAAGTTAACAATTTGTCGAGCGAGACATTAAGGAGAACATCCACTTTATTTAATCCTGTCTGGGAGCCGGGGTCCTTTCCTCTACGGCGCTCTCGTAGTATAGCTGCGGCGCACATCGCCGAACAAAATAGCGCGCGGCGGCGGCGGCGGCGGCGGCGGCTGCCGCGATAAAACCTCGGGCAAAAGCGTCTATAGCCTGAAGAGTAGCCCCCACCCCTCCCCAGAATTTACTATGCGCATCGTCGTCGCCGTGTGCCCACCGGTACGCGCGCCTCTAAATTACGCTCGGCTCGTTAATTATCGGCTCGCGCTCCTCTCGAATTCGGTGTAAGGGCGACGCTTTGGACGGGGGTGCGAGAAGCTACCGGGGATAAAAAAGAAAAAGGCGAGTAATGCGATTGCGCGATGGGAGCCGGTAAATTATTCCCTGAAACGAGATTTAATAATCGCTATGGGCTAGCGATGAGAGGAATTCTGATCGTATGATTCTTTTTTTTATGCTATTGGTGGAGCGAGCGTAGGGGGACGAGCTGAGCTCCGCCGGTGTGTATAGGGCCGATTTCGAAAATTGAAAGGTTTTATATAACTCGATCCCTTCCGATTACACGGTAATCCGCACTTTATGCGCGTATATCTCGTGCGTCCTTTTAATGTGTGCGCGTTTCTTTTGAATTTGTAATCGCTATGAAATTTTAACTTTTATGAGCTTCGATGGAAGGCTTTTTTTGGAGGGAGGGGGGGGGGCAATGGGTAGGAATATAGAATGATTTAGAAAGGAGAGTAGTGAATTTCGAAATGTTATTTTCCGAATCCATATGTGAAAGAACGTTGGAAAAGTGTCGGGCTGAAGAGGCTTTCATACATGAATATTCTTTAATTTAAAGCGTTGCGTTTAAAATCTGCAAAAGTTATTGGGAACGTATTTTTTAAGGCTCGATGATTTTTAACGCATAAATGGTATTGCAGTGCTTTAAACTTATTATTTTTCAGAATATCATATACGAGCGACAACAAATATAAAATTTAATTGGAAAATTCATTGTTACGAACCAAGTAATTATATCACATCAAAAGAAAATCAATAACATTCATTTGTATAATTTTTTTTAGAAACGATTTTATTACATAATCCTTATAAAATTGTGAAATGTACAATGATGTTTAATTCATTAATTACTTGCAAATAGAGGAGGTGATGCAATAAAATTTTTGTACAAAATATTTTGCAGTTAATTGCCGGTAGTTTGAGGAATGTCACTAATAAAAGGATGAAAACATTTTTTCAAAAAAGCTTCGGTATGAAATATCTTGTATGCTTTGTCCTAGAATATAAAGCTTTGAGCAATAAAGTTTTGTTTTTATTTTTTTCGCTGACAACCTCGCTTCATGGAAAATGAATGTTATTGAAAATATCTTTTTTATATTTATGTGATACGTACCGTATCTTATATTTTCAAAATTACCTTTCTTTTTTTTTCTTACGAGTACAAATGCTTATGCATATTTTTTTTTATTTTACAGATATTTTAATACCTTTCGATATTATTATACCTAAGCTAAATAAACTGAATCGCTTTGACGTAGAAGCCCTGTACATTATCGCATCAGTTTTTACTCTACTCGATAAAATTGGATTTGATCGAAACCTCTCGTTTTAAAATAAAATTTCACAACAACTTTAGACTGGAATATAATCTTTTCGCGGGGTTTCACAGGAAATATTGTATAATAAAATCCCTTTAATCCACAAAAAGAATTACAGCATTCAAAGCTAAATATATCTAGCGCACTGCACAAACTTAAATACTGCATTCGATTAAACGTTATATGACACCGTTAAATATTTTATGATATCATAAATAATTTAAAAGTGTGCAATTACAGTTAATGATGATTGAAATGTACTCGCGTAGCTTGGTAACCGCGAAGTCATTTAAATCCGGTCGAACACAAAACGCAGATCCGTTCGCGCAGTATAGCCTAAATAAACGAGTGACACCTCGCGGAACAGATATGCAACTATTGTAATTCGAACAAAAGTGCCGCACCGATACAACATTAACAATGGAGCCGGCGCGCAAAGTGATTATAACTTATGCCTATGCGCATGAAATCCATTCGATGCTCAAAGCCCTTCACTTACGCATGAACTAATTAATATTAAACAGAGCGGATTGTAACAGTAGTCCTATCGGAATCATTGGCTTTTCCTTTACAAAAGACGCTACAACCTGCAAAATACGCATCTTGCTATTCTGATTTGTAAATGCGGTTATTATGGAAGGTTTTATTCTTTCTAAACTTGCATGATTTGCGTAAATTAATATTAGCATACGAAATTGATTAAAATAAATTGATAATACGAGAAATAATTTAATCAAAATCTATTGCGTAAAGTTCTTCGAAATCAAAATCATGACATGTATTATATTCATTATAAATGTTGAATAGATGAATAATGTAAAATTTTCATTAAAAACCTGTTGTAAAAAATATTATTAAATAACTATTATTATTAATAAATAACAATAATAGTTAATAATAAAAATTATATAGTATGCATAGTATCTTGCTATGCCTCATTAATGTACCGCATATAAATCAAAAACGTGTTTTACTGGTAATTATTCTCCTGGATTTAACGTACAAATTAAATGACGTACAGTATATATTGTTATAATTCTTTATTAACGAAAACATATTTACTAATTTAAACGAGTACACGTCAAAATGAAGTATTCCAAACAAACGATCGTTTATTTAACTCAAGCCCGTGACATTAAATCAAGTAGAATACACGCGTTTCAAAGCAAATAAAAACCTGTATTGTTTTCGAATATACACGAGCCATCGGTATAGACATATCCCTTAAACACTTATTTGAAATCAATAAACTGTGTTTCGCAGCGCAAGCTTCGATATAATGACCACTCGCAATAGCACAGCCGATATAACAGACTTGCAACTAAACGGACAAATCCATTGGGAAACACACCCCCTCGTGCAGAGACGAACTCGAGCTCATGCGCGCGCTCGCAAACACGCGTACCGACAATTAAAAATCGCGAGCGCCTCGCGCGCTATAAAAAAGCAACGTCATACGCGCTATAAAGCTCCAGCCAACGCTCTAACATCTACACATATTATATGGGGAATTCTTTTTCAAATCAGCCACCCCCTGCCCATTTTTCTTTTGAGAGAAAAAACTTTTGTAGCATACCAAAATCTTCGTTATGAAGTGTAGTTTTCGATGCCGTCTGGACTTTTTTACTAAAAATCAGTCTTAACCTCAAAATGGCTGCCTCAATCACGGCATGTCACAAAAAATGCAATTTTTCCGTCAAAATTTCCCCAAAAAATATAATTCTTGGATGAATTTTGACTATTTTACTATTCTAAGAGTTTTCGGGGTCGCTGATTACGAATCTGAAGTCAAAAATATTAAATTTTAATTTCCAAGATGGTGGATCCAATATGGCATGAATTGTATGGTAAAAGGTATTTAAGCTAGAAAGTAGATCCGCCATGTTGGATCCGCCATCTTGGACATTAAAATTTAA